>JBAMAX010003546.1:0-134429 GCA_037043745.1 Chymomyza amoena | reverse complement strand
ATATAAGAGTTCTGCCATATCTCCCCCTTCGTAGCTCTACGTACAGGCTTAAAATACGTCCCTCCAGTACCAACGCCTTGGGACCAAATCCCAAATGTTTTCTACTCTTACTGTTCTTCTTCTGTCATCCTTGACTCCCAGTGGAGCATAGGGTCTCGACCATCTTCTTGTAGCGAACTCTATTACGGGATTCACGCAGATATCATTCATGAGTAGCTGGCGTTTTGTAGTTCATGGTCAATAGATCATCTCCATGTTTTTGCTGTCGCACCAACGCGACGACCTCTCCCCTGAGGGTTCCAACGAAGTGCCTGTCAAGCGAGGTGCTCGTTGGATCTCCGAAGGTTATGCCCAATCCATCGCCACTTACGCTTGCATACTTTTACCCTTCATATCCTTACCGTTCGCTGCGCTCGAATGTCAAATATAAGCTCGGTAGATCCCTCCAGTTCCCACTCTTTGGGGCCGAATTATCCAAAACAATTGACTACATGCAAAATTTGAGCTGCTTGCGAAAATACCGTGGGCTTAAGACTATGTTAAATTTTCGGCTCATAATCTCTTACAGATGACACAGTTTTATATAGTGTATACGAAAAAAAATTTACTCCATAAATTGATTTAAGATCGAATAAAAATTATAGAATTACAACAATCAAACTAGAGACATATTAAATTGGCGATTATAGTTCGTTTTATAATTTTATGAAAAAAAGTGTCAGATCAGTTAAATCAGGCCCTATGAATGGCAGGCATAAGGTGGCCCATCTGTCATATTATATGTCAATTGCATTAAATTCGCATATTAACCTAAAAAATTAGTAAGCAATATTCCACAAAAAAAATTTCAAACTACTCATTTATGTATAAAAAACTAGTGAGCCCGGCAGACGCTGTCCTGTCCAAACTTTTTGAATACTCTTAAGGTGTATAAAAAAAAAATTATGTAGTTAGCTTATCTAGACAATCATAAGATTTGTGGATTAGTTGACTTTCATGACTCTCAAAAAAGCCGTATGGACGAAGTTTAGTATTCTTAAGAGAGCTCGCATCTTTAATAAATTCATGCCCCACAGAAACTACATTTCAGCCCCTTTGCGACTACACTTCTGTCAGCATTTAATGTCAAATACCCGGTGCATATCTCACGAACTAATACACATAAACACACAAATAAGCTTAAAGCCTCCATATTGACAATCTCTAACACACGCAAAAATCAGATTTGAAATTTAGCGACGCATTCATAAGAACATCCGTAACACGTAAACCATAAGTTTCTTTTATATATATAGATAATATCGTCCCAAATGGCCGTCACAGACCCCGTTTGCGAATATCAAATTTTTCGAAACTGCCTACAACTGCTGGCTATACCACTTTTATTTTATTTGAGTAGTTTTGAACAGAGCATCCATCTAGAGCAGTGGTGGGCAGGATTTTACGAGGCTATCGTATCTGTCGCAGTCGTCTCATGCACGATGAAATGTCTCTCTCGTTTTTGCTTTATTGCGGTTCTTGCTCTCTAGTGCGCTTTTCACACATAAAGAAATGTTTGTTTGTATAAGTTTGGTCCACCACTGATCTAGAGCAAAAAAATTTCAATCATACGTTTTTCTCTCAGTGTAGTTGCGCCTGCGTTTTGTAAACAATTGGCATCATTGGCTGAGGCAGGCGTTACAGCGTCAGATACTGCTGCAGCAGCAGAGCAAGCATCTCTGCTACACGCCCTCAACACAGCAGCGCAGTCGCCGCACAGACCACGACCGAGACCGCGGTCAGTGCTATGTAGTACGTGTGTGTGTGTGACTGTGTGTTTACACACGTCTGAGTTTGCGCTCAGCTTTCATTCGACTCTCGCAATATTTGCTAATTTATTGACGCTTCTTGGGCCTGGCTGAAGCTGCTGGTGCTGCTCCTATCTCCATATGCAGTGTGGACGCTTCAGGTTTAAACCGATCCGGTTGCTGCATATTTCATGCCTACCATTAATGGCGCAAATTTCTGTTATCGGAATTATGAGTGAGACCTATTAATGGGGTCACTTTTTTTTGTTGATATTTGGCAGCTAGCGGACGTGGCTATCCATTGTGAAATATTTTTTATTATTTAGCACTTGTTGGTGGCAGATGAGTTGTGTGGTAATAGCTAAGTTTTTATTGGCAAGGAAGCAGGAGGGTTAATAAATAGTTGATGTGTGTGTTAATTTTTTGAGCTAACTATTTATTCTTATTTAAAAGTGATTTAGTTTAATTTGGGCGTCTTAAGTAGATCATTGCAAATGACGAAGGCCATGGGCTTTGTATGGCAAGATTGATATGCCAATAATTGCGAATTTTTAGTTAATAAATTTTTATTGCGTAACATAAAATTTGTAAGCCTTTCGGTTGGAAAAGTTGCCTGATAATCTTTTGTAATTATTGGTCGGTAATCTTATTAACGGTAAAAGTTCGTAAGGAGCTGAAGGAAGTTGTTTCGTAAGATGGCTCAGTACAAGTTTCCGTAAAGTTACTGAGACATAGCCAAAAGAGAGATGGAACATCCCCAATGTCTAAGTTTACAATTTACTAACAAGCTCTTAGTATCGAACAGCTCGAAAAAAAATAGGGTTGGGTAAGGTTGTGGTCCTCAATATTTATACCGTAAAACTTCAATATAGAGAATCCATAAAACCCAGAATATTAGCTCTAAATAAATGTGTGGCATAGAAAATTTTTTATTCCCATAAATAAATCCTTGTCACATTAAACCAATTTGTTTCGAATTGTGCCTGACGCTTTGGTCAATTGTGAGCAAATCAAGCCTAATTAATGGGTTTCAATTTATTTTTCAGATTTTATAAATACATTGTGCAGGTATTTAAAAAAGCTGAAATTTTTTAGTCAGCCTTATTTCTATTGTAATGTATTGTTTTTAGCTAATCCCATAAACAAATGTATACACGATTATATAATTTGACATTCTAGTTAAGTTTTTGTATAAGCTAAGCTCTATACATTTTATATAAGCTAATCGATGTATTAATATTAGGATGAAAATAGAAATGAATTAAACTGGAAACTGATCCAATTAATTCATTATCTGTCGTAATACCCGATTTTGCAATACCTGTATGCGTTTATAGTTGGATTTGGCGGCAATCTCCCAAATCCGCACTCCATAAAGCCATATCGGTAGAATACAGTGCACATATAGTATACAGCTCTTTTACATCCCAGCGGCAAGGTGCTCCTCTTATGGTAGAGTCACCGCAGTTGTAGTAGTCTGTGACAACATTTTTTAAAGTATCTTTGAGGTGTGACCCATGGGTAAGCCGCTTGCCCAAAGTGATGCCGAGGTACTTAGCTTGTTACGGCTGCTCCAGGGTAACTCCCTCTAACTGGATTGAAGGGGTATGCGTCAATCCTTTGAGTGTGAAACATGGGTTTATTGTTTTTAGTGGGTTAACCTTTAAATTCCACCGTTTGCACTAAGCTGCGAGAGAATCGAGATACCCTTGTAGACCATTACTTGCCTCTACGCTACTTTTGGCATTATAGATGATTGCGATGTCATCTGCATATGTCGCAATAATAGCCTTAGAGGGAGCTTCCATATGTTCAGAAGTATGGCTGGGTATATCAGAAATATACAAGGAAATATACAAAAGAGCAGCGGACCCAGAACACTCCCTTGCGGCACTCCTGCTCTCAAATTATAAGTGGACGAGTATATGTCCCTCACCTTCACCTTCAACTCTCGTTCTTCCAAATATGATCTTAAAAGGACCCACAACACTGCTTTGCGGCACTCCTGCTCTCATATTATAAGTGGACAAGTACATGTCCCTCACCTTGACTTTCAACTCTCGTTCTTCCAGATATGACCTTAAAAGCCCATAGTACGGTGCAGGCAAAAGGTTTTTAGCTTTGCACAGTAGACCATCGTGCCATACCCTCTCGAACGCTTGCTGCATGTCTATGAAGACAGCGTTGGAGAACTCTAGGTCGTCAAAAGCCTGCGTAATGTGCTTCACCAATCTGTGGACCTGTTCCACAGTGCCGTGTCCCTCTCGAAAGCCGAATTGGTGATCTGGCAAGATATTGCATTCACTTATAATGGCACGAATCCGATTCGCAATAGTCCTCTCCCATAATTAACACAGGTAGGGTAAAAGACTTATTGGCCGATACGACTCAGGATCAGTTTCTGGTTTGCCTGGCTTCAGTGGCGAAGCGAGAGCGTTGAGTGAGGGGCGGTGATGAGCCTAAAAATGCCGACTGGATTCAACAAATTACCGACAAATAACCGATTTTGAATTTTTATTTCTCGAATATTGCGTGAAATATCCGAGATTTGCCAACTGATGGATGTTTGGGTGGGTGTCACACCCCCACACCCCCACCACGCTACGCCCCTGCCTAGCTTGTGATTTATAAGAATCGCGACTTGGAGCCTGATAATAGCATACTAATATATAAAGGAGCGCTCTTGTGGGCTAGGCCCTCAACGTAGCATTGCAAATCCTATCAATACCCGGAGCTTTATTTTTCGGCAATAATTGGATCGCTTCAGTTAATTCTTCAATCCTTACAGGGTTAATAGGCGGGGATATCTACAGTGGGGTCTGAAGGTTGTGGTGGGTCTCCCTAGTCTGCTGTATCGTACCATAAGGATTTCATGAGGATTGAAACTATCTTCTAGATGGTTTCCGAAAGCATTAGCCTATTCTCTTTCGTTTTTAGCAAGTTCACCACCAGGACATCGGGCAGGAACCTGTTGATTTTGTGCACTTCCATAGAGAGTAGTTCGCATCGACGGTGGTCCATGGAAGCCAGTTTTTGTTCGAAGAAATCAGTTCTGAGTTCCCTTAAGAGCTTACGTAGCTGCCTTGCCGCTCGGTTCCACAAAATTCGGTGCCAAGGATCTTAAGATCGAATTGCTCTTCTCATCAGCTACAAATGTTTGTCATACAAGCCAAAAAAAACTTAATTTTTTTCGACTTTTCTGTTTGAATATACATAAGTATATATGACGATGGATCTAAATTTTGTTGTTGTTATTTTTTTGCAAAAATTAAAGTTGATCCTCGATAACAAAATTTGGACCATTTTTTCGAAAACTTTTATAAAATGTAGATACGAAAAAAAATGTTTATAAGCACCAAGCAAAAAGGCTGAAGGACCGCAAATGGATGCTGCTATTACCTGTCTTAATTTTTTTTCTAATACTAGTACTTTTTTAAGAAATAAATGAAGTATGAATTACATAAGTCATTATAATCAGAAGCGTTGATATTTTCCTTTCGCTTTTCTACAAAACGTGCTAACAATTGAGCTGAAAAAAAAACCTGACAATACATGGCTCATAAATTAAAAAACATTTTGTAGAAAACTGCCATAAAATTGAAAACAATTTCAATTTAGCCAAACTCACAAAAGACCAACAAATTGTACGCATATAAAAAATGTTTTTTGTGGTATTTTTTTTATGCCTTATCTTATTAAAGACAACTCATTCAGAGACCAAGCGGCTCGGCTCGGCTCATTCACTCACTTTCATTTATATTACAACAAAATGCGACACTAAATGCTGCCCTCAAAAAGGTATTTAAATGCGTTTGTTGTTGTTGTTGTGGGTCTGAGGAACGCCGCGGGTAATCTCCGTAGTATGTCGGCATTTTGCGCGCTTGTCACACGGTGTGTATGAGTGACGCGCCTTTATTTTTGGAGCCTATTGTTTCAAGCTTGTAAACGAAGTAATAAGCAAATGAATAAAAGTAAAAAACAAAAAGAAAGTGTGCTACAGCATACCAGGTCAGTTCCGCTATAGTTTGGATACTCGAATGAATCACCTGTTTCCATAAAATTCGCCTAGCTACCGAAATTCCTTGATTTAGGTCAGTGCATTTAATCAGTTGTATCAGTTTCATCACTCAACCCTAATTCATTCATTCATTTGGTATAAAATTACTACTACTACTAAATACTATGGGCCAAGTCATGGCATGCCTTTGGCCTTGCTCACGGTCCAGTTTCATAGTAAGGTATTCATTCATTCATTGACGTAGTCTTCGCTGTAGTTGTTGTTGTTGTCTTTGTAGTCGTCATCGTGCCTCGAGTGAAAGTTATGTAATTTTCATTGAATTTTGCAATCTGCAATTCGCACTAAAACCGGATTTTGCCGGCCGCCTTCAACTTTAAGAGTCAGACAACAACAACAACAACAATAACAATCGATTCCACTCAGACAGTCAATCGAATGTGCAACTCATTTTGCCACAGTTATCAAGTGTCAAATTTATTGCTGTCAAATCAAAACTAAATAAAATTTCTAAATGCCAATCATAAGTAATTTCTCTTTTTTTTTCGGCCAATATTGGGCTATAATGCCTATCTGACAGCTGACAATCGGCCTAAACACAAGCGGCCTTTGCAAAAACAACAAAATTCAAGCTTCGCCCCCAAATAAAACACTTCATAGTTCAAATATGTACAAGTATTTCTATATATATACCATATATATACACATATGAATTAACAATCGAATATTATCGACACACCAAGTCAATTAGCTTCATTTCTTTTCGTACAAAGTTGTTACTGTGCGTAGTTGTCATTGCTGCTCAATTAGCCGCAACAAGTTACCAAGAAAAAGAAGCAAAAAATTGGCTAACGTTAAAGTTGGTCATAACCGACTAGGATATACACTTTATTGTCCACATAAAAGAGGTTAAGCTATATTAAAATTTCTCTTCTTATTTAGCGCTGCTGGGTATTCACAAAGTGGTGTATGTTTGCAGATGTGCACAATTGCAAGACTCACTGCGTGAACAACCCTTTCACAGAAATTGAACACAATCTGCTTTTAACAATCATCGCATAATGTGTTTTGATTTCAAACAAATTTATTTCAGAAATGTTTTTCAAATTCAAAAATCTAATAAATGAATCTATTATTTTTTAAGTTTTCTAGATTCTATTCAAATTTTTAAAATAAGATATGTATCGATGGTAACATTTTTTTTTACTAATAAATAATCGATAATAATAATTTTCATTTTTGACCAAGGCTTAGACCACTTTTTAATAATAAAAAAAAATATTTAAAATAAGTTTACATATTTAAAACATTAAAAAAAAACCAAATGAAATTTCGGTATGGTAATGGTTCCAAAAGTTGATCGACTTTTTTGAGATGTTCCCACTTTGATGTATAAATATCAAAGTAGACGCCACAAAATGAAATTTTAGACAAAATTTCACATAAAATAGGAATGTAGCTTTGATATCAATCATCATGATATTTTTTGAATCGGTGAGGCTGACAAAAATTATACCTTGAACTTAAGAGTTTAAAGTAGGACTTCTTTCTTCTTTCTTTTTTACTTTACTGACATACATTTGCTTGAATCTAATATACCCTCTTTTTCTCTATGAGTAATGTGTAAGAAATAGGTATAGAAAAAAAAAATAAATCAATTGGCCAAGTTACTTTCGTCATTTGCCATTTCTCTGGTTAAAGCTGTGTAGGTGCGGCATATGGCCCAAACTCTATATTGTTATTGTTATTATTGTCTTGGCGGTACACCACGCACGTTTACTTTTCAAATTAGCTTGGCGAATTTTTTCAGTTATTTTTATCAACTTTTATTTGTCATCTCGTTTCTGTTGTTGGCGTTTTTTGGATAGTCCGCCATGTTCTAGTGACCCATTTGCAATGTTGCATGCGTATTGGCTAAATTAATATAAACTTGGCATACCAACAAAATTTTTAGCATGCCCTCACATACCATAGTAATTGGTTAAGAAAAAAGATGATGTGAGGGGGCTTATAAATTGTAAATCTTTTGAATCAGGTAATACTCTATAAGAATGAGTGAATTTTAATTAAACAGGCATAAAAAAAATGTTGATCTTGTTTGACATATCCATATATGCGTGTTAAAAATCCAAAGAATTGGGACAAATACAACAAAAGTTAGAGTTCAAAATGTATTTATTTTACCCGTCCAATAAATGGCATACATATTTGAATCAACGTAATTATGTTAAAAGAACCAGATTCGAGATCAGCGAACCCGAAAACTCATACTTGCCTACCTAACTAATATTATAACAAAAATTGTTCTGCGGAAAAGAGCTTTGGATGAAAGTGCAAGCCATTATACATAAGTATATCATATTCTTGAAAGGACTTTCTGAAAAAAGGATCAATTTGTATTTTTAATTTTTATAAAAAAAAATCAAGCGTAAATACTATTTATTGGCTTTAAAATTAAATTTAAAAAAAATTTCCCCAATAACTCCTTTCCATTACAATAAAAATTTGGAAAATTTTTAGTAAAAATTTGGAAAATTTTTAGTAAAAATATTATAATTTAAGTGTTAAATTCAAATTCTCATTATAAAAACTAAAAAATAACTCTTATACTGCAATTTTTATATTTTTTTCATAATTTTTATTTTCTAAGTCAAAAAAAAGAATTATTATACAATTCTGATTCAAAAATAAAAAGTGTTAGATGTTACTTATTCAAAAAAATAAGATAAGTAATCCCCTTAATCCTAAAAGAACAAACCGCAGGATACCTACCTTCAGCCTGTCATTCGCAACAGCTTTAAGGGTTTCAACCTTTCACGAATAAGGGCGTACCGACTGTTACGAAGCAAGAAGCGAAATAACGAGAAATTCTTCTATTCTTTTGATCGTAACGACCTGAAAAGTCTCTACAACGAGGTCAAAATTCATAAAGGGGACTCTCAGGACTTTCCAACCCCATGCTGCTACGACGAAATGGGTAACCTGCTTACTGCAGATGACTACATCCAGGCCAGATGGAAACGTCACTTCAGCAATCTCCTGTGTGGCGACCGCGGAAACGCGGAAACGAAAAGTCAGAGAACTTTGAAATCAGCTCCGAGTCAAGTGAGGAAGTCCTAGCACCGAGTCTGGAGGAGGTCCAACTCTCTATCAAGCGCCTTAAGAACAACAAGAGTGCCGGCTCAGATGGAATACAGGCCTAGCTAATAAAATCTGCGGGTCCCGAATTCGAGAAGTTTCTACACCATGGGCTGGTAAGAATTAGGGAAGAGAACTGTATGCCAGAGGACTGGAATCTTGGTCTGTGGCCCATCTACAAGAAGGGTGACAAAAAGGTGTGCCAAAATTATAGAGGTATATGCAGGGATCTTAACTGTTATAATTTTGACAATCTGCGAGAATGGCCAATGGAGGCTACGTTTTAACCACGAAATATACGGTCTATACAATAACATCAAAATTGTCGAACAAATCAAACTGCAGAGAATAGATCCGCTAGGAAAAAAAAAGCGGAGAACAGGGTAGAATGAATGAATGAATAAACACACATCGGGTTCGTTGCGTCATAGAAGAATCCTAGAAAAAACAAAATATCTTTAATTTTGAAAGTAGAAAAAATATACATGTATAGTCTTAAAAAAGTTCTGGACCTTTTTTATTTTCAGTGGGCACGATTTCGATATTAAAACAAAAGAGAATAAATTCTTGGGTGACCTTGTGAAATCGGTAATGAGAGTGTCTATAATATTAAACTGAAACTGAAAACTTAGTACATTAGGATGCACTCTTGCCAATTGAATAGGAAGAACTTCAGTATTAAAACTGCCTGTTATATTTTCCATTTGTGCGCATACTAACAATGGATGAAAAAACTTCAACATGGCTTTTTTTATTTCTATCAAAAATTAAAGTAATAAAAAATTAATCCTTTAGAAATCCTCCACGGTCTTACAATACATTTCATACAATCTTTTGTTATAATTGTTTTTTTTTCATATCGAAATGGGTTCACTGTTCCACTACCCAAGCATCGCTGTTTACAATTCATATTTTCTCTCCGCGCAAAATCATTTAAATTCCTTCACTTTACCAGCCCCAAAGACTCACTTAAAGCCAACATACTGCTAACTGGAACAGCTCCATAGCAACCGTGCCAACACCCAAAAAATATATAAATAATAAAATAAAAAACAAGGTAACAAGCCGAGGCAAAAATGTTACTTTTTTCGGCTTGTTTTTTGGGTTAAACGCATAAATACCAACAGGTGAAATTGATTTTCTTTTCATTTGCGCAAATATGAAATGTCAATATTGTGAGTTGACGTTGACATTGTACGTCAACTGAGAAAGTGCAGCACTATGCAATGAGTAGGCCTTTTGGGTCTGGTGCGGGTTCGACATCTATTTGCGTTTAAATATTCATAGGCATAGCCATTACGTCGTATAGTTCATATCCCTAAAACCCAAACCCCACTCACTCCAAATTCAATTCACTTTCAAAGCGGCTCAACCACCCGACACTTTGTTGTCAATGTAACCACTCTTCAAGTGTCGTATCTTCGGAACTAGGCATAACTAATAAATATTTAAGGAGTTCAACTGCTTAGGCTTACGATAATTGAGGTCTGGCGAATCGATTAAGTATGCCTGTGGGAACGCTTTCACATGTTTCTTGAAGGTACATAGAGCCCCTGCTTTGTTTAACCCATTTGCCTAGCCCAAAAGAAAGTGAAATTGATGACACAAATGTTTAAACAACAAACACGACGAGTTGTTGTTGTTGTTTGTTTTTGTTGTTGCTATTATAGTACAACGCTAAATAGTCTGGTTAAGTAATCTCGTGAGAGTCGCAAACATTGCATAGCCAGGCCGAGACCGAGACCTCTCTACGAGCCACGTCAATCTTGAGAATATTGTCTACATAAAATACTACAGTTAACAACTAAATCTTGGAGCTAGGAGCAGCAGCCAAAGAGTCTAATTACTGCGGTGTGTGGCGTTGGAGGTTCCACAGAGACTTCAGTTCGCTTTCAGCATCGTAAATCGTCACTTTTTACCTAGAAAGAAGTTAGACAAAGGCCCGCTTTGTTGTTGTCACGCCCAACTGCGCGTTAGTTTTTATACTCTATAAGTGAAATGGTACTTTGAGTTGGGACAAAGGCGTGTATGAGGAAGTAAAAAAAAATTTAAAACCGGCCACTTTTGGGGGCTGCTCTTAGATTTTTATGATATTATTTATTTCTATTATTTAACAAGTTATCGATTTCTCAATTTTAGACTCTTCTTTCACAAGTCATATATCCTAAACTTACTCCAATGGAATTAATTTAGCTTACATTCACTGCAAAAAATAAAAATTTCGCAGATAAAATTGATAAAGATTTTCCTATTTAAGTGAACAGTAACTCGACAGTCACCAATAAATAACACTACTTTACACCAAAAATAAACCTTCGTAAAAAAGTGTTTTTTAAAGTAATTTTGGAACAAAAAACATGATCTTATTTTTCTAAGCTCCGTTTTCGAGGTATTAGCAAAAAAAATGTTTTAGGGCACTTATTTCAGTTTTTCGTTAATATCTCGTGAAAAATTTTGATTCTAAAAAATCAATAGTTCCTAACGAATTTCGAGGAATTTAGACTCGAAATGTTCGGCACTTATTTCAGTTTTTCATTAATATCTCGTGAAAAATTTTTATTCGACATGAAAGGATCGAACGGTATTAATGGTTCCAAAAATCTACAGTTCCTATCGTATTTCAAGAAACTTAGACTTGAAATGTTCGTAATAAAATTCTCTTTCAGCTTCAGATAATTTCAAAACATTTTCTTATCATTAATAATAAAAAATTAAATTAAAATTTAAAAAACCCCCGACACAAGAACTTAAGTAATATCCCTTTAAAGAGTAAAAAATAATAAAAGAAACTTAATGTTAAAGTACCTAAGAATCTATTAATAATTCTAAAAAAAATACGTCGTGTTGGGGGACACGCGAGGGCAGACGTCGTTGACGGTCGTATCTTACATGCAAATTTTTGGAAGTAATTCTATAAAAGTTTTTGAAGTATTTTCTTAATTTTGTTTTTAAGTTAATCTTTGTTGCTTAATTAGACTATTTGTATTTAAGGGGCACACCTAGTGTGAAATTTTCAAAAAATTATTTTTTTTTCCATATTTCGATAGGTTATACTTTTAAAAATAACATACTAAAATTTTAAATCGATATCTTAAATAGTTTTTGAGTTACAGCCATTTAAAAGAGTAGCCGCTCGGCAGTTAGATAGTTGGTATATACCTGAGATCGCGTGTCATTTCAAAAATATTTAATATTTTATTTCAAAAATTTTACTGTGTATTCTCAAAATATGTATAAATATACCCCCAAAATTTTAAATAGATAGATTCACTAGTTTTTTTTATTAATTCCCAAAAATGGCCTTTTTTTAGGCTGTCACACTAGGTGTGCATCTTAAATTGTTAGCTTAGGAGCGGTCCCCCCAACGCAACGTATTTTTTAGAATTATTAATAGATTCTGCGATTTGCGTCGGGGGTTAAAAAGCAAACTAAAAATTTTAAATTTTGAAAAGATGTCAAAAATAAAATATTTTTTAAACTTTGGTTGCTTGTTACTTTTTCAATTTCTATAATAATCTGTAAGAGCACATCAATACCTTCCGATCCTCTTTTATCTTGATACAAATTTGTTCCAGAGATATAAATGAAAAATTAAAACAAGTGCTCAAAAACTTGTTTTTTGAAAATATCTAAAACGATGCTTAAGAAAAAAAAGTTGGCTTTTCGTATTTATCGACTCAAATTTACCTTTAAAAACACTTTATACCTTTCACCTTATGATCCTTAAATTTGCAGGTTAGTGTTATAAAAGGATAATATCTTATAAATTGATTTGACATTTTGAAATAAATAAAGAACTGATTCGTTCGAATAGCTATAGATAATAACAACGCTAACTTCAATGCGATACATCGATGTTTCAGTTTTCGATAGATTGTCGATATTGCTCATTCAGCGGCAGTTGAGGATGATATTTCTTATATTGACATTAATTAATTTGTTATTAATTTTTGTATTGAATTTTTATATTGAATTGTCATCTAATGCAAATAATTTAAAAATCGATTGTTGACCAAAGTTATTTTTTTTATATTTACCTACAAAATTAATAATTTTTTTTTGACTTTGTTCCCTAGAATTAATTGTAAGGTACAATGTTAGATAAGAAAAAAATTCAACTTTTTGTTCATCATAAAATCATGAAGCATGTATCTATTATATTAATAATATTACAAAAATATTATATATTAAAGTTTTTGACATCTTTTGACTAAAAAACGTAAATTTTTTTGGTATAATCTAAAAAAAAATGCTTGTTTCATTTTTTTTTAACATTATTCCACTAAATCGATTTGATTTATATTCACACCAAACAACGAACATATAAAAACATGTAAAATCCTAAACAAAAAATGGTGATTGACATATTTAAGGAACATACTTTAAAAAATAAATAAAAAAAATAAATAAATAATAAATTTTTTTTTTGACTTTCTTTTATTTTTTGATTATATATACTATATATTTTATTTAATAGCCCTGTGGTCAAATTAAACTAAAAATAATGATATCAAAAATATTCAGTAGCTTTGTCACAATAAAATAAAAACGAAAATCACGATTTTTCAATTTAAGACGTAACGCTTTAAGTTTAAAAGCTGGATAAGGAACTTTGTTAGTAAGGCCTTCAATGACTTTTAAAGAGTAATAATAAATATAGATCTATAGTTTAAAAACAATTTAAAAAACTAAAGATTTGTTTTTTTTTTGCAGCTAGCTAATTTACTTTTTTTCTGTGGAGTGGTTGTTTAATGAAATTTTTTGATGTTTTCTTCAAAACTGCAGCGACGAAGATGTCTTAATGGTCTGTCGCCGTCTGAGGCCGTCTGAGGCCGTCTTACTAGACACATTATTTCCACCCAAAATAGCACAAATTTAACGAATAGTAAATTATAAAACTAGAAAAATTTGCTTGAAATAATTAAACACTCTCACTAACTAAATTAGCTTACAATTCACAAGTGGTTTAATCACAGCACGCCTTAAGTTGAACAATGTATACAAATGAGTTATTTTAAGAGGTATTCATTTTTTTTTATTAGCCTTGCGATAATTCATGCTTACATTTGGTGTTTGAATTGTTTTCGTTCTAATGTATAATTATATTAATCAGCCATGTTTAGAAACTCAAAAATTAAACTTATTAATTTCAATCTGATTCTGTTTTGCATGCTCTGGAATTGGAATTCATGTCGATAATTTAATTAAATAATCTTACTATCTAAACTCGCAGCTTTTTGTTGCCAATAGCTTACAATTCACAAGTGGTTTAAGCACAGATCGCCTTAAGTTGAAATAAAATAAGTTTATTTTACTTGAATGGGTATTATTTTTTTTTGTTTAAATAGTTCTATAATAATTTATGATACAAAAATTTAAAACATGTTTTCTGGTTATCCAAATATATACTTTTTTATGTTTATTTTATTTGTGGACTTTATTCAAGCGATGAACATCCTTCTTTATTTTTTATGAAGCTGGCTTATATTTTTTTTTATACATTTTATTTTATTTTTTTTTTTGCTTTTTGCATAACTTTTGTTACACATAAAATGAGGATAATTCTATTTTACAATAAAAAGTTGAGAAACTTATGTATAACAGGGTTGGCGTTGTTAAATATCATCAAAAAAATAAGGATAATTTTTTGGTTTGGTCAACCTTGAGATTGACAGCACCAGTACACAGGTTGATAAAAACGCAAATAACATTGAAATACATTTAAAATAGCATGAATATGCATAGAAAATAAACCAATACGTAAAGTTTTTTATTTTTAAAGATAACAAGCTACAGCAATCAGCATTTATCTAACTATAAAAGTGTAAAATTATATTATAGTTATTCTTGTTCTAAAATCAATTCGGTAATAAAATCTAATATAAGTTTAGAGTTTTTTAAGTTTGGATTCCTTATAACAGAGAGGGGCTTCTGGTTTAGGAAATAGTAAGAACGTTTATGGGTTAAGGATGGGCAGGAAGCTATTTTATGCGTGATGTTAATGGATGAGTTGTTACATAGTGGACAGGTTTTGCTTAGTGTGGAGTCCATATATTCAGATTCTTGTCAGTTTTACTTGGGTCAAGTCGTGAAAGATTACACTGTCCAACAGTGAAAAAGAACTTTTCAAGTGACCTAGTGTACGTTGTTGGTCTTGACGAGTAGATCACGATAGCTTTTTTCAAAATTGTCTAACACCCCCAAAATCGGAAGTTATCGCTTAAAAACCGTTTTTCGGGTACTGCGATCACTCCACTATCACAACGTCGATTTTGTTGAAATTTGGCACATTGCTTAAGTGCTCTAAAAAATTTCAAAACGCCAAATTTGAACAAAATCGGTTGACTATATCATATAGCTCCCATAGGAATGATCGGTCAAAAAATCGTTTTTTTAACAAAATTTGTTGTATTTCGTTTGTTTTTTAAAATATTGCGACCAAATTTGGCACTTGTAAGTTTTTTATAGTTCTTAAGCATTATACCAAATTTGGTTACGATATCTTCATAAACAAACGAATTATCCATATAAAACCTTTTTTTTTGTCGATGAAAGTTTAATTTTCTTGTTTACAATAAGCGTCGTAACTTAAACATTTATCGACCGATTTTAATAAACCATAATTTTTCTTACTCGGAATTAATATTTCTTTAAGATTAAATGTAAAAAAGTAAAGGTGTTTTAACAAAATGTTATATAAAAATGACTTCAAATGTGAAAATCGAATAAAAAAGTGTAAATCGTAGATAACTTTTAAAAAATCTCGTAGTTGTTTTGTATAAAGTATAAACAAATGTATATCATCTTAAAGCTTGAATCTTCTTCTTTCCAAAACCGTAAAGCAATCGAAAATCGGTTGAAAAATGGCGACGTTGTGATAGGTGGGAGTAATCGCAGTACCCGAAAAACGGTTTTTAAGCAATAACTTCCGATTTTGGGGGTGTTAGACAATTTTGAAAAACACTATTGTGATCTACTCGTCAAGACCTACAACGTACACTAGGTCACTTGAAAAGTTCTTTGATTTTTTTCAATTCTGTAGGACAGTGTTATTATAAATTATGGGGTAAGAGATATAGTTGCCGTTTAATAGTTGATACCAGTAAAGTCTATTGTAATAGAGTTTTATGATTATTATTGGAATAATTTTTTTTAGAAATGAAGAGACGTCGTTATAAAAAAGATTGGGAGTATAGATAAGAGAAAGATTTTAAGCATTGAACTGCGTCATTAGTTTTCAAAAAGCCAGTTCCTAATCCCTTTCTTTCTACTGCTTTTGTGAGTGAAGTTTTGAGCTTTCCTTATTTTTTGTAGCCTTGGATGGAAGTTAAAAAATATTAAATTTGTATCTAAGACTGGTTATATTATCTATTACAAAAAAATAATTTAAATAGATAGTCGATACGCACGATGTTCTTTAATATATTAAAAAAATAATAAAAATTCTGATGGGCTGCCAACTTAAGGGGTCTTACTATGTAATACCTCATTTCCGAGCGCTATATTCAAAAATTGATTACTAGAAAAGATTTCGGGAAGCAGTTTTTTGTATTGTTTTCATTCATTACTGAACTTTACATATTTTTTTTTGGTTTTACATAAAAATGACGTATGTGACCGCTACACGTCCTCCGCTGCGTCCTCTTCAAAAATGTCCAGGGCGCACAGGATGAACGATTTTGGCCGATCCGATGATCCGAAACCAAAAAACCTTTAAAATTAATTTTTCTCATCCCCTTGGCTATGGATAGACACGAGTTTTTCAAAAATTCAAAAAATTCTTATAGTAATAGAATTTTGAAAATGTTTTGGCACTTTTTTTCTGCTATTCAAGGCTGTTACAAATTTTTGGACAAGAATTTCAAAAAAAGCTCGTGTCTAACTGTTGCGACATGTTTGGTATGACAAGATCGGTCAGGCTGATTTTTCGAAAACGTTCAACCCACCTCTAAAAAGACGATTTTCGGAAAACAGGTTTTAAGATTGACAACGTAAACACGGGGGAAACACGAAAAACAACCGCGCATGATCGTGAAAAATGCTCTGTCACTGCCAAACAAGCCCGTCCACAGTTAAATCCTTTTACCAGCGTATGTCTAACACTATTTAGTTGGAAAAAATGTTAACAGAAATAAATCGAATTTTTGAAACTGTTACATAGTAAGACCCCCTTAACATTTTTCTACAGGACCAACCACGCAAAAAACAGGTTCAAGCTCAATCCATCCAAAATCGTACTTACTTTTAGTGGATGATATTAAAATGTGTTTTATTGAAATTTCTTCTTATGTCCTATTAATCCATTATTTCTTAAAATTTGATCTAAAGAATTTATTTCTCTTTTTTTTTTCTTTCAGGTAAGCCAAAAAGAGATTGCGAATTTAATTCTGGCTTGTACTTACTTACATCCAGTTTTTATTTGGTAAGTGTATCAAATCTTCGTATTATCAGCTTAGGGTTTTTGTGCAAAACTTTTTTTTTTTTGATCGATTTGTTAGATACGCGTTGAGCATGAACATGAGCTTGAGCGGCTTAGGCCGCCGACATACCTGACATAGCTGGGCGGGCCTGTAATTGTGTTTACCATGAAGTGTGCGCCCTAAACTTTCACTGCCAGCTGCGCAGCCAAGAAAACGATCCAACAGATACGCCTAGGCGGCGGGGCACAGTGCCAAGATAGATTTCAAGTAGCGCTGCCTGGCGTTAATTACCGTGTAAGTAACTGATTCTTTTGTGCGGTTATCTAACCAGCAATTTGGGATTAGGCAGTGAACACGGTAGGAGCTTATATAAAAACTCGGTCAATAGTAATGGGGCGGCCCATTCACTTTTATGACCTTCCTCAGCACGGATCGCACAGGTTGAAGTGCGTGGAACTGAGCTGCATGCAGATTGATTTGTATTGACTTTGCTCTATGGCGGACTTCACATAAGCCTAGCTATAAAGTCTTTACATAAGTCCCCATGTTGTTATTGTCACTGTCATAATAGTTGTGGCAGTTGTTGTTGTTGCAACATCGCGCACTTGCGGAAGTAAAAAAAAAAAAAGACGCACATGCGCAATAAACCGTTTTATGCATAACGGCAACTCAGTGACCAGGGTTGTAAATTTTTAAAAATATTTTTGACTTGGGTTCAGCTTGGACTACGTAATATATGTGCTAATTAATTGACAGCTGTTCCAGTTTGAGATTTTGGTTCATAACTTTTCGGTATTTGGTTTTTGGCTTTATTTGCATATAAACTTAACTCTAGCTAACTGGCTAGCACCTTAGCCTCTTTATACTTTACTTATAACTTTATACTTTACTTTATAAAAATGGTTTATCCACCTTGATCCCCTCGTATTTGTGCTGCGGATAAAGATAGGCTGCATCCTTGCCAGCCATTATGCTGCCCAGTGGTATATAGCGTCGCATAGGCCACCAGCTGCTGGCGCTTCCGGACAAATCGCTTAGGTCGCCCGTGTGCGTATGATAGGATTTTAGAGCTGGCCCCGCAGTATGTATGACCTCCAGACGATCTTGAGCATGATTGCTGCCCAAAATCCACTTGGTAGCCAGCAGTCCTGATATAAACAATGCTATTTTGCCCATGACAAACGAGGAGGTGGATAGGGCAGTCAGAGCTTTGAGTACCAAAGGCAGCATCACCACTTTGGCCAATATTGCAGCGCCCAGTAGGGGATACAGCATTTTGAGCAACTTTTTGTTCCGTTGATGCTTACCGCGAGCTGTAAAGGAAGGCGGTAAGTGGGTTTTAGATGGTATATGGCTATTAGTATGCCCGTTGAGAGAGGGGGGATCGGAGACTTTTTCCCTTGGGCCCGGAGCTCTCGGAGGGGCCCGGACTCAAGAGTCATTCGGGAAGATCTCACACTTTTCAACAATTATACGTATTTTCATGAATTAAGAAAAATTGATAGGGTTCCGGATTCCAGATTTCCACCGGATATTCTCTCTACGGCCCTGTCAGTATGCAAAGCAGACAGCTTTTAAAATTGAATCAATGATAATTTTTTGTTTTTTGGACATCCTTTCCCGCTTTTAAAATAGTTTTTAGAGATCGTAGGCTTTTTTGTTGTAGTCAATATTTACGCAGCTCATTTAATTTTCAAACGGACGATATTTTTATTACAACGCTATATCATGAAAATGGATTTCTGTGAAAAACATTTTGAGAGTTTAATTTTCTAGAGAATTCTATGATATATAACTTGTTTAATATGTTTAAATAGGTTTACTCTTAAGAAACATAAAAAAACAATACGATATTGTTTTTTGAGATCGGTTTTCCGACAATGTTTTTATAGTTTTTCGGGCTTGCTGGACTCAAATCAAAAAAATCCCTCCCCGTTAGATTTCTGAAAAAGCCTCCAAAATAACTTGATTTCAGTGGTGTTTGAGGTTTGGACAAAATCAAGACCCTTTGTGCCAATTATGACAGTGGATTGGGACTCAGCACGTCGTCATAAGAAGGAGTCCAAATGCCTCGGCCCCTGATTACTACAAGGCAAAGTTCATATAAAATAACCTACAATACTTGGATATTCCAATAGATGTGATAACCAACAATAAGATTTGGACTCCTAAGATGTGCTAACAGATCTCCAAAAGAGCTCCATTTAAGTGAGGTTTTCGAGGTTAGAACAAAACTAAGACCCGTTGTGCCAATTCTGACAGTGGATTGGCACTCAGCACGTCTACATAAGAAGGGGTACTAATGACTCGTCCCTAGGTTACGACCCTTTTTTTGGGAATACAAGAAGAAGGCAGAGTCGATCTAAAACACGTAAAATACGTTGAAATTCCAATAGCTGAGATAAAAAAATATGAGGTTTGGACTGCTGAGATGTGCTAAGAGATCTCCAAAATAACTTGACTTATGTGTTCTTTTCGGGGTTAGGGCAAAACCAGGACCCGTTTTGCTAGTTCCGGCAGCGGATGAGCATTAGGCACGTCGACATAAGAGGTACAAACGCCTCATTCCCTGATTGGGACCCTTTTTTGAAGAAGAAGAAAAAGAAGCCACAATCCATATAAAGAGTAGTGTAGGTTAATACTCTCAGTCTCCCCTTCTGTATGATCGCCGAAATCGTGGAGATTACAAGAGCTGGGATAACCAAGCATGTGATTTGGACTTCCGAGATGTACTAAGAGATCTCCAAAGTAACTCGATTTATGTGTTGTTTTTGGGGTTAGGGCACACCCAGGACCCGTTCTGCCAGTTCTGAAAGCGGATGATCATCCCCTGATAGGGAGCCTTTTTTTTAAATAAAAATAAGTCAGAATCCATCTAAAGTAACCTACATATTCTCAGTCTACTGTGGAGATAACAAGAGCTGGGATAATCAAGCATGAGATTGGGACTTCTGAGATGTACTAGTAGTTCAAGACAATTTTTTGCTTTCATGCCCCATCCACCTTTAAATAATTATTAATCGCTATGCTTTTCACAATTTTTGTAAGTGTCATCTTTAATAATACAATGCAGACTTGAAAAAACCAAATATATTAATATAATCGGACCACAACTATCAAAGATAATCGCAATACCGTACAGAACATCTTGCCTCTGTCGGTTGACTACTGCTCTAACTTTTTGTTTCCCGAAAATCTTTGAAATCTTAAAGTTCCAGTTCATTAACCCACTTTAGTTGTTTTTAGTAGCCCATCTCAATATCCTATTACTTACGCTCCTCCGCAAAGTTACTCAGCGCATCCTTCATCTCCTGTGCGCTCAGCTCATCATTGACAAAACGCCAAATTTGTTGTTCAATACTTTGTAACCAATTTTGCTGCAGTCGCTGCTCCGTTTCCGCTTCCTGCTCTGCATCCTGCTCCACGGCTGCTACAATAGCGCCACCTAGTTGCACTGCCTGCGGCAGGCTGCTGCAATAGACACAGGACACCGCCAGACTTAGCCACAAGACAGCAGCAGCAGCTTGCAACATTTTCTCAACCGTTTTCAAGCACTGTTCTAAAAGCACTAAGTGGACTACGCCAAAGCCGCCCCAGCTATTGGCTTTATTTGTGGCTCTAACGTTGCACTCGAATGCATCCGAATTGAGTCTAGCCAAGAAGGCCTGCAGTGTGCAGTGCGTCAACGTCAGCGGCTACGTCAACGCCAACGCTGACGTCGACTGCATTTGGCTCTAGCACTTTACTAATCGCTGGTTGAGCCCCCGGGGGCTGGATAGTAATACCCATATTATTATTAACCAAGCTTCTTATTCTATTTTGTGCAATTTTCTTTTATTTCGTTTGATTTTCTTTCGCTGCTTTCGATTCAGTTTTACTTGAGCGTGAACAACATTAAATTTTCCCTACTTTAATAAACGGTTTAACCGCCTCGTTGTAGTGGTTGTTGTTGTTTGTGGTTCCTCCACTTGTGGTATGGTTGTTATGGTTTTCGCTGTGTGCCACTCGTCTTGGGCCAACGGCTCACACATCATCAACAAGTAAAACTTCTTTATTATTATTTTTTATTTTTATTTTTATTATGGCAGTCGTTAGTCAGTTTCAGTAACTTCTTGTTTGCGGTTCACTTGCCATTTCTTACTGAAAACTAAAAGAAAACATTTTTCTTTTCTAAACAAATTTTTGTTTTTTCTTCTTGTGGGTTACTCAAGTGGTTCGCGGGAGGTGTGGCATGGCTCGAGGTGTTTCGGTGAAAATATACTATATATTAACGTATAGCCCGCGGGTCGTCTAGAGAAAATTATTGGAATAGTGGAATATGTTGGAAAATGCAATTTCATTTGATGGGTATTGCTTCCAGCTAATCTAAATAAGAGATAGATTACAATTTGTAGTTAGAATTTTGTTTTAAAAATTTCTATAAAATTTGCTTCAGGAAATTTGTCTTAGTTTGTAGAAACAATGTTGCATTTTCTTAAAATTCTTATAAAAAAGTTTCATTAAATAACCTTTAACCATGGTTTAAAATGTTTCTAAAAATTGTTTCTAAAGATATCGGAAAACACTGTACGGTACCGAGTGTTTGACGCTATTAGAAACACATCTGAGTAAATTTCAGGCAACAGAAATGAAGTACGTATGAAGGGTGGCAGGAAAAACCAGGAAAGATGTGGTCACAAATGAAAGAAAACGTTCAGAAGTAGGGCAGAAGAAGTCGATTATACAAGAAATCGAGGAGAGACAGCTAAAATGGTTCGGACATCTACATCGGATGGACGAGTCAAGAAAAGCCAACCAGGTAGTGGAAATGAGAACAGCATTGCATTGCCCCGAAAAACTTGGGAAGATCGCATTCAGGATGTGGGAAGGATGAGGGGCAGAACACTGGAAGAGATGAGAAGAGAGAGCCGGGACCGACTTAATTGCAAAAGATGGATATCCCGAGGCTACCCAGACGCCTAACAGCAAATGGGGATTGAAGAAGGAGCAGAAAAATGAATGTAAAGTTAGATCACACGGGAGATGTGTAAACCTTGAAGAATTTTGTAAGTTGCAAGTAGTTATGCGTTCAGTATATTTTTTTTCAATTTAAAGTATTTAAGCTTTCAGTATTGGATAATTAGAATGGAATATGCGGGTTTTGATTGTTTTATTTTATTTTTAATTAACAATTATTAGCATTGATTTAAGGTAACTAAAATAAGAAATATAAATTTTCGACTCTACTGTCTTTGAAAATCCATGAAAAATTGCTTCTAGTATTAATAGTGGTTGGGGTTTGTGGAGAATGGCTCATATTTAAATGGAAGAAGTCAAATATAAATGGAAGAAGTCAAAGAAAAATTTCGATAGGGCTGGCGAAAAAAATTAAAGTTTGAAAAGTTTGTATTAAAATCTCCACCCATAATAATTGGCGTTAGATGGCAATTCTCGTACAGCAGCTTCAGTATAAGGCAACAGTAATGAGGAAATGATATAATATTTTGTACTGTTTGACCAGAAGATAAATAGAGAACAATGCAAAGCACTTTCAAACCGAATTTTAATCGAAATTCAGTGCAGCACATATCTCCAATTGTATCATTTGTTTGTAATGTTAATGGATTAAGTTAGTATGTAGGTCCATTCTCATTGCTTTGACAATTTTTGTAAATCGCAACTCCTCCAGATCGTTGCCCTGACCTTTTGTACTGACTGCAACACTGAAATAATGGAATGGTAATTGTGGTTTCGTCTTCAAGCCAAGTTTCTGAAATTTTTTCAGAAATAATATATTGCATTGTTTTGTTACTGCGTCTTGAAGGTCACCACTGTCTGCTACAAGACTTTAAAAGTCCGACTATCTCAACACACATCCTAATTATAAGGCCATCTACACTGATGGTTCGCAATGCAATTCTATCACTACTTTTTCAATAACAACCGAAAATGACAATAAAAACTGGACTTCTACCTTTTTATTCATCTGTACTCTCATCTGAATTAATAGCAATTACCGAAGCACTAAACATATATAAAAATAAAACCGGGAAACTTTTGATATGTTCCGATTTACTTCCATCCATTAAAGCAATAGCTAACATCCACAATACTGACCACTACCCTTCTATCGCCCGCAACATCTTAATCAAATTTCATGCAATATTCACTCTAATGTGGATTCCCGGACACTCAGGAATCAAAGGCAACGAACTCGCAGATACCGCAGCTAAAAATGCTTCACGATATCCGCTTATGACAGCACATAACTCAAACACGTCTGACATAAAACGCTTTTTTAAAAATATCCTCAAAATATCCGTCCAAAACACTTTACAACTTACTTCCAATAAATTTATGCAAACTTACTTCACATGACTTCTTTAAAAGCACATCTTTAAACAGAATTGACCAAATCAAATTCACAAGACTCGATTGCGGCACACAAAATTAACCCACCTACACCTTATCGACAGAACAACTCCAGACTCTTGTATCATATGCAATCCAGCGACTACGATAACCGTTGCACATATCCTTTTGCGCTGCACAAGGCTCAGACACATTCGTAACCAAATCCTCAACAACACTAATCCCATCGCCATCCTCACCAATCCAATACATAAATCTACACTAACACCAATTAAATTCCTGAAATCAGCAAACATTTCCTATTTAACTTAAAATTTAATATAGCATATATAAATGATTAATACTCTGACGACCAAAAGGCGCTGCGATGGCACCGCTCTTAGTCCTTAAGCGAGTTTATAATTTTAATTATAACATAGCTATTTGTAAATAAATAAATAAATAAATTCAAATAAAATAATCAGATTTTGTAACGAGTGTAGTTGCTTTTTGCAGCGAGTGCATCGATTGGTTCAAGTATGAAATTTCCAGCGCATACAAACGGGCGGGAATGGAGCAGTTCGTTGAGACGCGGCCCAACATGCGAAAGGTCCTGGGATCGAACCTAGCACGAACTCTCTCCGTTGGTCAGTCGAAAGCAATTTGGGGGTTGTTGTTGTCGACTGACGTGTGAAGGTCTCCTCAACGGCAGCGGCAAAAACAGCAGTAACCATAGCAAGCAAAAATAAAAAATAAAAATAAAAATCCACGTAAAATGCACAAAAAAATTCAAAATAAAAACCACGTAAAATGCAAAAAAAAAAATTTTTGTTTTAAATAATTTATTTTTAAATTTTGTTTTCTCACTTTACGTAAATTGAAAAATTTTTTTTTATATTTTCAGATTGTTTTGTATAAAATATAAATATAATTAAAATTAATAAACAAAAAAGTAAAATGGGAAAAATTATTAAAAAAAAATTAAAATAAAATAACTTTTAAATTTAAAATGTTTCTAAATTATCTAGAGTTTGATAAGTTTTTTATTGTTTTTATTAACGTAGCAGAAATAATTTTTTTAATTTTTCTTAGTTCCAATTAACAAATATTTACACTTAAAGTTTTTTATATAATCAACCGATAAGGCTATAATCATAATGTATAATTATATTATACATATAATACTGAAGATAATAAATTCAAGGTATTTTCAAGTTATTAGACATTTATAGGGTTTTTCAATAGGGACGCTACAAAAGTAGACTGATAGGGACAGCAAACGACGCCATATTTTTTCCCGCTCTCTTGACATTTCTCTTCAGTAAGGTTTGCCATTTCATCATGGAAAGATATACGATCCAACAACGAGTCGAAATTATTAAAATTTACTACAGAAATTCGAAGTCAGTGGCGTCAACTTTAAGAGCGCTACGTCCAATTTATGGTCGTCATAATTGTCCTGCCAGATCAACAATAGGGCGTCTAAGGGAAATTTGAGTCCACAGGCACAGTTTAAATTGTTTCCGTGCCAGTGAGACAAAAAAGTGCCCGTAGTGTCCAGAATATTTTTTCCTTAGCACTGTACTAAATTTTATACAAATTGGTTGACTATATCATAACATATAGGTCCCATAGGACCAATCGGTCCAAAAAATTTTAGATTAAAAAACAGCAATAAAGCTTTGGATTTCATTTTCACTTAGTACTGCTTGTAATTCTCAAATGATTTCAACATGGAATAGTATAGAAGCTAATATGAGAAAAAGGTTTAGAATGTTCGTATTTCGTCTATATTCATTTTTGCTATTTTTTTTTTTTTGTTTATATTTTAAAAAAGAGTACACAACTTTCTCTTACAAGATTTTTGTAATATTTCTAACCTTAAATGGTGTTTAAAAAGGTGGCAAAGTTTTGGATCTAAATTGGAATCTTTATTAATACATGTTCAAAGACAACAGAGTTCTATCTTTGGAAATTAAAAGTATTCTCTATAAGAGTTTAATAATGCCAACTTGGTATAATGGCATCGAAGTCTGGGGAACAACTGCCAAGTCAAATATCAACAAATATCAAAAAAACCTTGCGCAAAATTGCCGATGACCCGTCGTATATCCGAAATCGAAACCTTCACAAGGATCTAGGCAGTCCGTATGAGGGTGATGTATTAAATGAACTTAGCGACCGTAACGCTGATCGCTTAAGGAACCATCTAAATTTGCTTGCATGAGCCCTGCCCGATCATAGACCACGAAGACGTCTGAAACGACTTCGGCCAAATGACATAAGAAGGCGTGTCTTATCATAGAACATACTTGATTTTTGAAAATATTGAATACATAAAGTAATAAGCCATACCACACAAAAGTTGTGTTGAGTGTGTAGTGATTTACTTTCTTTTTTTATAAATGTTGGATCATAACCCTTAGAATCATGGGTTGATGGCGAATAAAATAAATATTCGAGAAAAAAAAACTATTACTCTACAATATTATTTTTTTTAGCTTAATTTTGTTTGATGTTATTTTATTTGATATTATTATACCCTGTACCGTATGGTACAAAGGGTAGTTCCCAAGCACTGTACCAAATTTGATTAAAATCGGTTGACTATATCATATATGTAGCTCCCATAGGACCGATCGGCCAAAATAACTTTTTTAAATCAAAATTCGCTATATTTTGTTTTTTAATAAAGATATCGTAACTAGATTTGGCGTTTGGAAATTTTTTTAGAGCACTTAAGCAATGTGCCAAATTTGAACAAAATCGGTTGAGTATATCATATAGCTCCCATAGGGCCGATCTTCCGAAAAATCGATTTTTGAACAAAATTTGTTGTGTTTCGTTTGTTTGTTAAGATATTCGAACCAAATTTGGTATTCGTAAGTTCTTTATAGTCCCTTAGCAGTGTATTAAATTTGATTAAAATCGGTTGACTATATCATATAGCTCCAATAGGACGATTCGGTCCAAAAAAATTATTTTTATACAAAATTTATTGTGTTTCGTTTGTTTGTAAAGATATTTGAACTAAATTCGGCGTTCAGATATTTTTAAGGTATTAAAGAACTGTGCCAAATTTGATCGAAATCGCTCGACTATATCATATAGCTCCCATAGGAACGATGGGTCAAAAAAAAAATGTTTCTTAAAAATTCTTTTGATTTTGGTTATTTGTGAAGGAACCGGATTTTATTCCAAGCTAGTGGTACGGGGTATCCCAAAGTCGTCCGCGCCCGACTTTACTTATGCCATTTTTTTTTTTTTGTTAAATTTAGTTTCATTTTTTATTTAAAAAATCTGAGTCGAAGAAAAGTCTTCTAAATATTCAGTTCATAAATTGTTGAAATTTGAAAAAATACAAATTCTTAGTTAAATTTATATTTTTGAGCTCTTATTTTAATCCCTAACATTTTTATCTGCAAGATTATTTTTTATATCTCAAAAAAAATATTCAGCAGCTTAGTAACAATTAATCTAACAACTTTTTTTTTTGTTTTTCAAATAAGCTGCCATTTACTTTATGTCAATGACTTTTTTCTCTCTTTAAATACTAATTAAATCGCTTTGAAAAAATTAAAGCCAACCAAATAAGGTTTAAAACAGCATTAAGCCAAACAATTTATTACCCAATAGAATATAATTAACGAACATAAATCAAATTCGCTCGCAAATTTGTTTACCAGTTGCTGGCCTAAACCTTAGTGCAAATTAATACTAATATGCACATACACTTATATACCTATATATATGTATATATGTACATTTATAATTAACCAATACACACACACGCAGAAACAGTGTTGCCAACCTACACAATGTACATAACTCTAAAATTTATTAGCGTTACATTTTAAATTGATTACCTAACTAATTTATGCTTTTTAATTGCTAATTAATGCAAAATTCACTAACACAGCTAAACAAATAAGCTCACACACATACAAACAAAGCGTCTTGTAATGCATTTTATGCAGTTACAATGCTCTCTCACACACACACACACAGTTACGTTCACGCGCTCTCACACACACAACTACGCTCACGTTTTCTCTCTCTCCTCTCTTTTGCTCACGCAAGATTTATAATTAGCGGTCAAATTTACAGTTTTTTGCATTTGTCAACGCCTCGCTTTTAATGGGCGTTGTTGGCGCTGCTTTGTAGTGGGTGTGGCTGCCCCCTGCCCATTAACTAGTTCGTGTCACTAGTCCCCTAACCGCCTTTATATCAAACGCCCCCTGGCCCAATGTCCGTTCAACTTCTCGCTGTACGCCAAAGGGCTGTTAATTTCATTGGACCTAATGGGTTTCCCGAACTTCTGTGTGCGAGTCTATACATATACATACATACACATATATACACCACAGTTTCGGTGCGTCTGTGTGTGTGTGTGTGTAACTAATGAGCCATTATTTATTAGCCTGGCATTTGAATTTATATATTTGCAGCGAACTAGACAGCACGACAGACTGACTGACAGTCGCTGCAAATGTTGAATTCTCTTGAAAGTGTCCAAACTTAAGCTCATTTGTCATTCGAAATTAAGGCAGGTAGTAGTGAGAAGTGGGCGGGGGCGGAGACCGAGACCAAGACACAAAAAAAATATGCTAAAATGAAGAAATAAAGTTCGCGACACCGAAACTTGCATACTATACTAGGTCAAATAAAAGATGCCACTTTTAAAGAAATATATTATAAATTGATTTCTTTCGAAATAGGTTATTAAATTCTTAAAGTGTGTTTAATTCAGCGCTGTACATTTTGTTGCAGAAATCACCAACTTAACAGCGACCGTGAATACCCTTATTGCCTTTCAATCAAGCTCAAACCAAATATTTAACATTCCAACACAAAAAACTTAGCTTTTTTTAAATAATTTATTTAAATGATACTAATTTTTAAATCTTTCTCTTTTTTTCAGGTAAATTAACAATTTAAAATGTCGTTAAGTATTGATCCTCAAGCTAAAGCAAATTTGAGTGTAAGTAGTGCTGTTTTTAATATTTTATAAATTAAAAATTTAAAAAACCCCCGAACTTAAGTAATTTTCATTTAAAAAGTAAAAAATAATAAAAGAAACTTAATGTTAAAGTACCTAAGAATCTATTAATAATTCTAAAAAAATACGTCGCGTTGGGGGACACGCGAGGGCAGACGTCGTTGACGGTCGTATCTTACATGCAAATTTTTTGAAGTAATTCTGTGAAAGTTTTGAAGTATTTTCTAAATTTGGTTTTTTAGTTAATCTTTGTTGCTTAATAAGAATATTTGTATTTAAATTGTTAGTTTAGGAGCGGTCCCCCAACGCGACGTAAAAAAAATAAAATAAAAATAAATTGAAATCACGTTCGGGAGTTATGATGCCACAGACAGACAGACAGTCAGACAGACAAATTTTAAGCCAATCGGACAAAGTTGATGTTTTTAACTTCAAATGGCCATAACTTCTAAACGAGCAGAGATAGAGCAAAACTAGCCTCAGATTCGAATCAGTGGCGTCGTCAGCAACAATAGGACCAAATTTTAAGCCAATCGGACAAAGTTTATGTTTTTAACTTCAAATGGCCATAACTTCTAAACGCGAAGAGATAGAGCAAAAATAACCTCAGATTCGAATCAGTGACGTCGTCAGCTACAATAGGACCAAATTTTAAGCCAATCGGACAAAGTTGATGTTTTTCTCCCCACTTTTACTCCCCACAACTTTTAAACGGCTCAACCGATTTTCATCAAACATGTCTAACAACACTCGCACATAATTCACCTTTAATACAAAAAAAACTAAATTGAAATCACTGCATGCGTTCGGGAGCTACGATGCCATAGACAGACAGACAGACAAACAGACAAAGAGACACGTCAAACTTATAACACCCCTCTTTTTGCGTCGGGGGTTAAAAAGAAAATTTTTTTTATATTTAATTTTTAAAGAATTAAGCAATTAATAATCTTAAATTTGTAAGCAAAAATTTGATTAAAGTCAGAACAGCTAATAGTTTGTAGAACGATGTATAGAATTTTGTATAGTTTAATTTTAATTTTTCGATAAACAGCCAAATTGTAAAGTCTATCGCATCGTATATAATACACCCTTAACATATTTCATTTGTTGCCATAGTAAAAATGCACGGTAAAACCGAAAATGAAGTAACACAATTTTTTCGAATTTCGCAATATTTCGAAAAAATCACATCACAATTTTAAAAAAATTGTGTCTACTTAAAAGCAACTGTCTCGCGTTGTACTAAACGCATTTTGATAATTTTTTTTCAAGCTATAAATAATTGAACTAAACTTAGAACATATTAATGTCAAATTTACGGTTTGGTTATTATTTATTCATTCATATGAAATTTTTAGTCTTTTTCCACATATTTAAAAAAAAAAATTGTATTTTGAACAAAAATTAAAAAATTTTTATAAACATTTTCATACTTTCTTTTTCATGGTTTTCAAAGTTCGATCGAATAATTATTAAATAAATTAGTTGTTGCCTACGAAAATTGGAGATTATATGGAACTATCGGGAAATTTTATAAAAAACACAACAAGTCAACTTTTCTCAATACCTAAACTTTCGTTTGTTTATAAAGATATTATATTCAAATTTGACATTGGAAAGCTTTTTACAGTCCTTTGCACCAAAATTGATCTAAATCGCTTGACTATACCTAATAGCCTCAATAGGAAGGAATGAGTCAAAAAAACGTTTTTTCTACGAATTTGTTGTATTTCCCGTAATTTGTTCAAAATAGGTTGTATAAAAACTAACGAAGTCTTCATTTGAATAGGTTTTTTATAACTAATTAAGTCTTATAATAACAAAAGTAAGGGGAAAAAAAATTGAAGTAAAAATTGATAATTTTTAAATAAACTGCAAACTCTTATATGGAGACCCATCTAATGTCTAGTTTATGCTAAAATAAAATCCTATTGATATTCAAATTTTTATAAGTATAACTTTAGCTCGAGGCTCTACTGTACTGGGTATTACGTTGAGTCGGTCCATCAAATACGCAACTTAAACAAAATCAAGCTATTTCATTTTTTGCACTTTGCCAATAAAAAATCATTTATTTTTATGATAAAAATAGTTAACAAACTCTATTTAATCGCAGTTATTTGTTATATGTTTTTAATCAAAAAAATATCAAAGTAACAGTTGTCACGCATAACTGTTAGCTTGTGGGTCAGAATATGTGAAGCGGGCCTTCTAAAGACTCACTATCTATGAATATAAAAGTACTCTGCTATTTGATTAACAGCCAATTTTTAAACCATACCATCTTATATTTTTAATTTCGGTAATTCTAAGGTGAAGCACCATCGAATGTATTTAGAGCGCAAAAAAATAGAAAAACCCTATGCTAGGGTATTCACGCTTACTTATGTTGTGCAGGTGAGGAGTATTGCGACCGCAAATGTACAAAGCTGACTTTTAACTCTAAAACTGAAGTATCCCTCAGGTTCGGGAGAACGTGTTGCAAAATACGCTGTTTGTGGCATTTTCAACACTTCAATATCTTGGAATTTTAGCGTAGACCACGTTAAAAAAAGGAAAAAAAAGCAAAAACTTAACAAATTAACTAAAAAGTTATCAAAAAGGTCCTTCACGCTTTAGTCTGTTGAGTTTATGTGCAACTTTTCAGCAAGCGTGAATACTATAGAAAATTTTGTGTTATTTCTTTGCGCATTAGCGTGAATACCTCAATATAAAAAATTGTTTCGTTTTTGACACAGTATAAGTGATACAAACGTTAGATTCTATAAAAAAACGGAAGCACTTTTCGAATAAATTTACAGATAAGTCAAGTAGTTTCATGCGGAAAAAATGGGCTTACAATTCTCAAACAGTTAAAACTTCATTGGCATAAGAGCTTCAAATAAATTAAATTGAGTGTTTTTTATATCATTATTATTATTAAATTAAATATCTTTATGTTCCAAATTATATAACGTTTGTAAGCCCGAAATTGACATTTTATAATACAGCGTAGTAGGTAGTTTAATATAGATTGTTGAGAAAGTGGATTAAAAATTATTATTATTCGGCAATATTCAAATACTAGAATTCTCCGCCCCTGCGTTCTACGTTCAACAACCGGTCTTTTTTATTAAATTCAGATCATCCAGGCAAATCTTTATTTCCATTGTCTGACATCAGAATGAAAAATAAATAGTTGTGTCAGTCAATAAATAACATAAACAAAGGAAAACGTTTAAAAATAACAAAAAAAAATATTTATAATCAAAAAACCTCGCCTTTTTGTTTTGAAAAATAAAATTTTAAAAATTAAAAAATTTTGAATAAGTCGACATTTCGGGGGCATAACCCGGTTAATATACATATATCTATATGTCACAATGTTAGTTACCATACTGCTCCGAAACGGCTGGACCGATTCTCCTTAAATTTTGTGTGCCTATTGGGTAGGTCTGAGAATCTTCCAACATCTATTTTGCATACCCCTAAGTGATAAAGGTTGTCCACCCCTAACATTTTTTCTAAAATGTTTACCATACTCCTCCGAAACGGCTGGACCGATTCCCGTGAAATTTTGTGTGAAATTACCTAGAAATAATTTATATAACAAAACACCGTTTGTCGGTTCAGCTAGTATATTTATAAATTCTTTTAGTTTAAAAAGATGGCGTACGTTCAGTCGGATGCGGATGGCTTTGGGATACCCTAAACAACTAGATTGCAAAAAAATCCGATCTATTGCTTAAAACACCAAAAGACATTTGATTGCCAAATTAGGTTACGATATCTTCATAAATAGCCAAAAACGGACGAATTTCGATCATTCCCTATGGGTATAGTCAACCGATGTTGATCATATTTGACATAGTGCTCTGGTATTCTAAAAAAAATTTAAATGTCGAATTTGGTTCAAAAATATTTACCATTTAACGAAGCACAACGAATTTTGTATAAAAACCGATTGGTCCTATGGGAGCTCAACCGATTTTGATAAAATTTGGTACAGTGCTTGACATCTATAAAAAAACCCCAAGTGCCAAATTTGGTTACGATACATTCATAATCATCATATCGAATTTTGTAAAAAAAATCGATTTTTTGGCAGATCTGTCCTATGGGTGCTATATGATATAGTCAACCGATTTTGATTAAATTTATTACAGTGCTTAGGAACTAAAAAACTTACGAATAACAAATTTGTTCTCAATATCTTCACAAATAAACGAAACACAAAAAATGTTGTTGAAAAATCGATTTGTTGGAAGATCGGCCCTATCTATGGGAGCTATATGATAAAGTCAACCGATTTTGTTCAAATTTGGTTCATTGCTTAAATGCTCTAAACAACATCTTAATGCCAAATCTGGTTACTATACCTTTATTAAAAAATGAAATATAGCGAATTTTGTAGGTATAAAACAAAGTTTTTCTGGCCGATCGGTCGTATGGGAGCTATATGATATAGTCAAAGTTTATCAAATATAAAAAATAAAAAAATCCCCAAGTGCCAAATTTGGTAACGATATCTTCATAAACATCATACCGAGTTTCGTAAAAAAATCGATTTTTTTGCAGATCCGCCCTATGGGAGCTATGTTATATGATGCAGTCAACCGATTTTATACATACATATTTAATACATACTTGGAACTCCAAAAAACTTCTGTATTCTAAATTCGGATATGATATCTTCAAAAACAAAGGAACTATTCATCTACAACTTTTAATTTTTTCGACTTCCTCTGAAAACCCCCTATGGGAGCTATATAATTTAACCCCAATATCAAAAAAATAAAATAAGCTTATCTCCTATGAAATAATACGGGATCTAATGTGAAAGTTTGGTTACTCTAGCACGTACCATCTCTGAAGTAGTTCTTTTATTTTATATCACTCGTATGGACATCAAACTTTCCGAACTATATAAAGTATTTCTATCGCAATCGAAGCTTTTTGAGTAATTTTGATGGGTTTAAGCCTATTGCCCTGGAAACATTCACAGTACAGAATTTATAGTTTCCTGCACATCACTTGCTCTGATATATACGTATACCTAACAAGTTGCCCTGACTTTAGTCAAGTCCATATACTTCCCGTAAGAGTATACCAAATGACAGACAATCATTAATTGCTAGAAATTTGCAGCCAACCAAAACGATAATAGTAAAAGTACCTGGAAATTAATTTTAATTAATATAATTGCAGGACATTTATTCCAAAGACAGCCAAGTTACAGTTTAGAAGTTAAACCTAATTAATTCAACTTTAGTCAAGGTAGTAAATATCAATTAACAACAACAACTTAATCCAACTTGGGCACATTGATTATTATGTGCACATAACTTGTATAAAAAAAAAAACTTTCCACAACTTTTTTAAGCCAAGTTTTTACTAACTGTCAAGTTACTCAGTAACAACTACAACAAAATATAAGATTATATAAGTGTATGTGTGTGTGTGTGTGTGTGTATATAAGTTTGTAAATGACAAATAAATTTACATGCAGGAACAGCAACATTAACGCCATATGACCCAGTTAGACCACCCAAAACTTCCTGCCAGCAGGAGTACCAAGTGCTCCTTCCTAGTCAACAACAACATGAGCTTTTCCTCCGACATTTGTAATGTCAAAGTTGTGCCAAACAAAATGGCGAAGGAGCAAAAGAAAATATTACTACAAATGGGAAACTAAAGTAGCAGAAAAAATAAAAATAAAAGTGAAAAAAATAAATATAAATAAATAACAGAAGTTGAAATTTTAGTGTTGTTACTTGTGCTAGGAATGTTGGAAATTTTAAACCGACTTGAAGATGCTCCAACTTAGATTGAGAAAAAAAATTAAGAAAATATGAGAATATGAGTCCATCTACTAGAGCTAAATTGGGAATGAAATTCGATTCTATTTCGCCTGTAGCGAAACAGACATAATAAATTCCATTTCATTCCATAGCAGCTTTTTATACCCTGTACCGTATGATACAGTCCGTCCGTCCGTTTGAACGCCTATATCTCAGAGATATAAGATCTAGAATAACCAAACTTTCGCATTAGATCCCATATTATTCTATAGGCGACAAGTTTATTTTATTTTTTGATATCGGGGATAAATTATATAGCTCCCATGGGGGTGTTTGAGACGACCTCGACAAAAAAAAAAGCGTTTTAGATGAATAATTCGTTTGTTTATGAAGATATCGTAACGAAATTTGGTATTCGAAAGTTTATAGTTCCCAAGTACCAAATTTGATCGAAATCGGTTGACTATATCATATAGCTCCCATAGGACCAATCGGCCAAAATAACTTTTTTTATACAAAGTTCGCCATATTAAATTTTTTAATAAAGATATCGTAACCAGATTTGGCATTCAGAAGTTTTTAAAGTACCCAAGCATTGTACCAAATTTGAATAAAATCGGATATAGCTCCCATAGGGCCTATCTTCCAAAAAATCGATTTTTGAACAAAATTTGTAGTGTTTCGTTTTTTGTAAAGATACTGGAATTAAATTTGGCACTTGGCAGTTTTTTTATAGGTCTTAAGCATTTTACAAAATTTGATTAAAATCGGTAGACAATATCATATAGCTCCTATAGGACGAATCGGTCAAAAAAAACCTTTTTTATACAAAATTCGTTTGTTTGTAAAGATATTTGAACGAAATTCGGCATTCATTTTAAGAGTATCAAAGCCCTGTATCAAATTTAATCGAAATCGGTTGACTATAGCATATAGCACCCATAGGACCAATCTTTCCAAAAAATCGATTTTTTAACCAAATTTGTTGTGTTTCGTTTGTTTATTGGGATATTGGGACCAAATTTGATATTCGTGAGTTTTTTATATTTCCTAAGCACTGTACTAAATTTAATCCAAATCGGTTGACTAGATCATATAGCTCCAATAGGACCAATCGGTCCAAAAAAAACGTTTATTATGCAAAATTCGTTGTGTTTCGTTTGTTTGTAAAGATATTTGAACTAAATTCGGCATTCATTTTTAGAATATCAAAGCACTGTGTCAAATTTGATCGAAATCGGTTGACTATATCATATAGCACCCATAAGAACGATCGGTCAAAAAAAAAATGATTTGTATTAAAAATTCTTCTGTTTCTGGTTTTTATGAAGGAACCGGATTTTATTGCAAGTTAGTGGTACAGGGTATCTCAAAGTCGTTCGCGCCCGACTTTACGTACGCTATTATTTAATTTATTCCGCTCGTTCAAAACTCAGCCAAACTCAGTTATTTATAATAATAAATTCTCTTTAGTAAAAAGGTGTTATATAATTATTAAATAAATTAATAAATACAAAAATTCCTAAAAATATTTTTGTATAAAATAAAAAATATGTAATTTAAAAAAAATTGTATGTCGTTGTTACTCAAATAAATCGTTCCCAATATATCATTTCTTTCTCTTCTGGTAATCCAGAAAATACTCTTCCGAACTTTCCGAAACTTCTTTGCATACTTTGAATATTTAACCAAAAATGTGTTTATTTTAAAAAAAAATTTAAGATTTAAATTTCAATTCACTTCACAGTTGCAATTTATTTTATTTACGGTTTCTAATAAACTTTTCTACTTATTTATAATATTATGACTTCAAAATATGTACAACGACAGAATTTTAATCAGTCCTATTTATATATAAATATTCACTTACTCGACTACTTTGTTCTAGAGAACACTTCTTTTACAACAAGGATCTTTGCATTCTTATCTTTTCATCTCATTTTCATCTTTATATTCAATAAACTCAGCTAGGATAATATATTTTTTCGGGTCTGGAGGTCAGACCATGTTTACTAAATGTTTTTAAGGTCGCTGAATCCGAATCCGAGGTGCAAAAAACCCCAGCACGTCAGGGCTCTGACATAACATAAATATTTTTTTTTTTTTTGTGGCTGTGTTATCAATTTAATTATTTACAAGACAATTTTGTATATTTTTTAAATAAAAAGGTAAATACTTTAAATGTAAAACTTAATAATTTTCTCGTCTGGCTTATTTCTTTTAAATGATATTAGATTTCTAAGCACTTTCTTAAAATACACCCAAAAAAATAGACTTTCAGATGCAGAGTTCAGACTCTATTTCATCAATGTTTAGACGGTCAGAAGCCAGGCTGAAATAAACCCCAGCAATTCAAGGTTTTGATTCCAATTTAGTGATCTCAAAATAATTGAAAAAACATCGTCGGAAAAGCAGCTTCGAAAACTTTGTTGTTTTGGGGTCAATAGTTTCTAGACCCATTGGCTGAACACTCTTTTTTTGAGGCTGTGTAATTATTAAAAGCCAAGAATGTTGTAGATACTACAGATTGATGGTCAGAGCACTTGTTTTAGAAGAACCCTTAACAATATTCAAAAAGATGTATTTTATAACTTTAATAATATATAAAAAAATATAAATTAAATTTCTTTATAATGTAATATAACAAAAAAGGCTCGGGAATTTTGGTATCGTTAAAAAAGTATCATCTTACAGAGATTTGCAAATCGATAGTATTTAGTGAAGGTTTAAAATTTTAGCATATGATCCCCGCAGTTTGATTTAAATAAAGCATAATTATATTTATATGTATATATGCCATTTCCTTAGAGGTATAACATTATTCTGTAACTAATGTAGCCCTTATCCTTTGAGTAAAGGGTATAAAAAAACGCAACTGCAAGTACCAACTAGCTGAATGAATGAACTACTAGCTACTACGACTGAAGTGTTTGAAACTGAATGTTTTCTACACTGAGAGAAAAAGGGGGATCTTAGGCAAAACAAAGTAGTTTTAACAAAATAATAAATAACTAATAATAATAAGACAAAATGGCCAGACTTACTAACAATAATTATCAGAATGAATATTTACTGAGCATTAAACAATAAATTTAATTTTTATACCCTGTACCGTATGGTACAAAGGGTATATTAAGTTTAAGCAAGCCGAAAATTTATGTAACATATTGAAGGAGACGTCGGAGACACCCCAAAGTTACCTAAAATATGATCAGGGTGACAGGAAAAGTCGATATACCCATGTCCGTCTGTCTGTCCGACCGTTTGAACGCCTAGATCTCAGAGATGGTAAGAGCTAGAGCTACTAAACTTTCACATTAGATCCCATATTATTCCATAGGAGACAAGTTTATTTTATTTTTTTAATATCGGGGATAAATTATATAGCTCCCATGGGGGTGTTTGAGACGACCTCGAAAAAAAAAGTTTTAGAGGAATAATTCGTTTGTTTATAAAGATATCGTAACCAAATTTGGTATTCGAAAGTTTTTTATAGTTCCCAATCACTGTACCAGATTTGATCAAAATCGGTTGACTATATCATATAGCTCCCATAGGACCGATCGGCCAAAATAACTTTTTTTATACAAAATTCACCATATTTAAATTTTTAATAAAGATATCGTAATCAGATTTGGCATTCAGAAGTTTTTTAGAGCACTTAAGCTATGTGCCAAATTTGAACAAAATCGGTTGACTATATCTCATATAGCTCCCATAGGTCCGATCTTCCAAAAAATCGATTTTTTAACAAAACTTGTTGAGTTTCGTTTGTTTGTTAAGATATTGGGACCAAATTTGACATTCGAGAGTTTTTTATAGTTCCTAAGCACTGTACTAAATTTAATCCAAATCGGTAAACAATATCATATAGCTCCCATAGGACATATCGGTCCAAAAACACGTTTTTTTTATTCAAAATTCGATGTGTTTTGTTTGTTTGTAAAGACATTTGAACTAAATTCGGCATTCAGATCTTTTAAGGTATTTAAGAACTGTGTCAAATTTTATTGAAATCGGTTGACTATATCATATAGCTTCCATAGGAACGATCGGTCAAAGAAAAAAAAATGTTGCTTAAAAGTTCTTCTGCTTTTGATTTTTATGAAGAAACCGGATTTTATTGCAAGCTAGTGGTACAGAGTATCCCAAAGTCGCTCGCGCCCGACTTTACGTCCGCCATTTTTTTAACGTGGTTATATATCAATGTCGGAGAGGACATTTTGCGACCAATGCGAAACTTTTGACCTTGTGAGAGCAATAGAATTCATGTGCTTTCAGAGTCATAAAAAATAAAATTTGAGTTATTTCACCAAATACTGCAAATGCGGAAGTATTTTTTACCCGATGTTGATGCACCAGGGCAAAAAATGTTCGTAAAAGATTACGCCATCATATCAATATCTAAAACCGGAGCAATTTTTATGGAAAGATCGAAAAAACTCAGTAAAAGTCAGCAAAAAATTGAAAAATCATCAAAATTTTTACTAAAATTCAACTTTGAAGTGCCATAACTTCGTCATTTATGATTGGATTTTAAACAACTGTAATTTTTTTAGGAAATAATTTTGTTATCTTTAATTTTCGTCCCAATTTACAAAAATCGGTGCACTAAAACCAGAGAAAATTGTATTTTAGTAGACTAACCTTTTTTCAAAACATGAAAAATGCAAATTTGGCGATATCTCAAAAACTGTTCTACTTTCAACATTTTTCTAAGCAGATTTGAATTCAGCGTGAAATTTTACATAGGGATCAACTATTTTGAAGCCGGGATCAGGAAAATTTTGAAATTTTGTTGCATAGTGTTATTCATTAAAAGAAATTTATATCAATTTTTATAAGTATTTACTAATTTTTAAACAAATATTTTTCTAATTGTCAATAAAATGCGAGCACAGTTCTTAACAAAGAAAAAAATCTTTACTATGCATTAGCATGAAAAGAAAGTAACTTAAATTGTTTTTGTTACTATTTATTTTCGTATACTATATTAATTACTAATTTCTACACAATTTATTTCATAATAAATAAATTGTCTGTGCATATTATTTATATTTTACAATATGGTTGTCGTTTACTATTTTAATTCAAAAAATTTCACTCTAAATTTTCCACAAAACTTACATTAGTATTTTAAAAAAAAACCCAAAAAACTTGCTCACCGCTACATCCTAGTTATTTATTATTAATTTATAATTAAAATTTCGAAATAAAATATTGCAAGCATATTTTTTTCAATTCTCAACAAAAAATAAATAAATCTACTCAGCATGAGCAGCCATGTAAAACTTTTTAATACCATAGCAACAAAAAATTTTCTCCTTGCACCCTTTATGTAAATATGTATATAGTATATCCTTGTACATAAATATTATTTCAGTTTGAGCTGCTGCAAAAAAAAAGGACGACGTGTAACTTTGTACAGCAATAGATTATGTCCCTGACAGGTTAATTAAGGCTTTCGTCCCAAAACTGAACCATTGTCAGGCCCCCTCTAACCGATTTATTCGGCAGCTTTGAGTGTTTTTCAACTAAATTGAAATCACTTTTTTTTTACTTTTTTGGGAAAATATTTTTTGACAAGGCAAAAAATAAATTTATAATTATAATTGACGTCATTGTCGTATGTTAAAATTATGATTACAGAGTATTTTTAGTGCAATTCGTCTGATTTAATAGAAAACCATAGAAAAAATATTTAAAGTAATTTTAATGGATTTTCATATATATTAAAGAAAGTAAACCAAAACAAAAAAAAAGGTTACATAAATATAGGAAAAAAGAGTAACATTATCATGAAAGAGTACGAATTTTTTGGATAATTTTCCTGGACGTTTTCGTCTGATGGCATTTTTAAGCTTATTTAAAACTTCGCAGTTACGATCCGCATTGATTGTTGAACCAGGTTCCAAAAAATCAACCAACAAAACACCTAACTCGCCCCAAAAAACTGTGGCCATGATTTTTCCAGCAGAACGTTGAATTTTTGCTTTTTTGGAGCACTTTCTTCTGGTTTCTTCCAAACCATGCATTGACGCTTTGTTTCGGGATTCGTATGGTGACACCACGTTTCATCACCCGTCACAATGCGTGAGTAGAGACTATAGCCTTCTTTCTTAGCCACCTCAAAAAATTTTTGAGCAGCGACTATTCGTTGATGTTTATGGTTTTCGGTAAGCAGGCGTGGGACCCATCTTGCGCAAACTTTGCTGTAACCAAGATTATCCTTCAAAATTGAAAAGATTGAAGTTCGGCCAATTTCAATATCAGGAGGAATCAATTCGAGAATATCATCGATGGTCAGCCGTCTGTCCTCTTCAATAATTTCTTGAACAGCTTCAATAGCTTTGTCCGTAGTGGCTGTTTTTGGACGTCCTGCACGCTGTTCATCATGAACTTCTGAACGTCCCGCGAAAAAATCAGCGCGCCATCTTCGCACCATTTGCACACTCATACAATTCTCACCATAAATTTCCACTAGTTCACTGTGAATTTTGTTACTATTCAGTCCTTTTGAAGTTAAAAAACGAATAACTGCACGCAATTCACAATTGGACACGTTTTGCAATGGTAGCTCCATGGTTGTTGTGTTTATATTGCTGAAAAAACTATTTTCGGTCACCAATACCAGTGCCGCTCTTATCGATAGACTCAGCACTGAATGTGCGAGGCCGCTAGATGGTGCACAAGAGAAACGCCAGACCAGGGAAACTTACTTTTTGAATACCCCTCGTATTTAAAAACGACGAATCCATGATTTTAGGCGAACCAAGCTCTTCTTCCTGTTTTTAGTCCTACGTACACAATTCCTAAGTATGTTTTAGATCATTAGCTCCATGACAAATGAATTCTTGGCGACCCAATCATTTTCTGTTGGTATAGATTGTCCTTAAATAATTGTATGAGTCAATTTTCATGAGTGGAGCAACTATTTCATAACCACAAACTTTTTTAATATTCGCTGAGCAACATTCTACGATTGGCGCTGATTACATTTGAAAATGTGAAATTTTGACTCGTCGGATCACAGCACAGACAATTGACCGAATTTTTATCATTATTTTTTCCTGCAATCTCCATTTTATTATATCGACGAAGAATTTTGATTGACTTTGCTGACGGAAGTTTTGAAGTTCATTAAAAAGTGACTGTTATCTGCTTTGGGTGTTATTCTTGGGTGTCTTGGGTCGGTTGTAAGTATCTTTGCCATATTTTCTGAACACGACTATTAGAAGACGCGCCCGACTTTAACATATTCCATCTTTTTATTTTGTTGCATATAATCCGTTCGTAACGTATCTAAGAAGAAGCAGAGAAACTTATTTAAACAAAATTTGATTGCTCTTTTTTTTGCGAGAAAACATGATAGCTTAAAAAGGTTTTTTTCTTTAATGAGCCTTATCTTAAAATTCAAACGGATTTGTGTCGCGAGTAAAATTTAACAATAAAGGTATTTATTTAAGGAGTTCGCTAGTTATGCGATTTTTTTTAGTTTGTCATATAATGCGCTCTGTGACGTCACATGGCCTCTTCCAACAATGCCTTATTTTTCAAATTATGTTAGTCGTTTTCGAAAGTACGATTTGTCGTTGTATTAAAACTTGGGTAAAAGTATTTTTAAATAAATAGTTAGTTTAATAGATTTCTATGGACTTGCACTCTGTTCAGGATATCATATAGTTAATGGAAATAAAAAAAAATAAAATAGAATATTAAACAAAAACAAACTTTATAGAACTCACGAGGCACATGCAGACAGTCTTACCTGGACGTTAAAGCTTTTCGGAGCATTATCGATGTTCTTCTTTGGTGTCTGTTCCTAGCAACATGTGACACGGAAATGCCGTTCACAACAATAGTATGGGCTAAGCGAATCCACACAGCTGCTTTGGATCCTTTATAAAAAAAGCCTGACCCAAGTGACATGCTTGGTTGTAACATTCGTATTGGTGGATTCAAACAGTATGTTTGGCCCAGCAGCAATTCTACGAAATATCCTCCACAATTGACAGGTTGAGGGCCACCTTTACGATCCGAGCTCCCAATTCTTCCGTAGCGAAGTTATGTCGATGTTGCACCGTAGCTAAAGAATTTGCTTCTTGACACAACTGCTCCTTGTTGGCAACTTCCTCCTTTAAGTGCTTTATTTCCTCCTGGTATTTGGCTCTTTGGGCCTGCCATTCTGCGTCATCTATATTATCGTATGGTGGATCGGCAGCTACTCCAACGAACTCACGTTTGGTTTTATGGTTAGCGCACATAAGCTGGAAGTAAGGCTCCTTGGTAAAAATAAGCGCTTGTAAGTAAGCCTTATGTACTCACATGCAAATCATCCATTTTTTCACGCAATCGATCTCTTTATTCATTCACAAAGCTCCCAATTACTTGAAAAACGTAGAAAACCGCTCCCGCAACCAGTAATGTGAGGATAGGGAATAATATGAATAATTTATAAAGATAAGATCGGTTGGGTTCCATTTTAAAAAGTAAATTTCTCACTAAATTTTAAACACAATTTCAATTACTCTGAAATCCGTAACAGTTGTGATTTTGAAGTGATAAGTTTTAAAAATTTAAATATTTAAAATTCATTAATTGTATACTTGAACTAGTTCTGTGAGCTAATAAAGCCTTCATTTTAGTTTCTAAAGCAACATATGGCTGATATCTGTTTTAGTGATTGGTTTGGAATTCAGATGAGTGGATGATTAGGTCTTCTCTCTAAGTGCTCTCTTCCTGCGGCTGTTTCCTTCGTTTAGTCGGAGAGGCAACCAAATGGCCAGAATTTCAATAATAAACAACAAGATGCAGGCAAATATAGCTCCCGACATTTTCGCGTAAGTCAAATTTGATGGGAGGGAGAGTGTTGGGTTTTGTGTCGGATTAGTTTTTTTTTTTTTTCTTGAATATTTATTATTGGCAATCAACCCTTGATTGTATGGGTTATAATCCAACATTTATAAAAAAAAAGTAAGTCACTATACACTTAAAATAACTTTTTGTGTGGTATGGTTTAGATTACTCTATATATATATACAATATTTTCAAAAATCAAGTAGTTTCTATGATAAGACACGCCTTCTTATGTCATTTGGGTTAAGTCGTTTCAGACATCTTCGTGGTCTATGATCGGGAAGCGAATTTGGATGGTTCCTTAAGCGATCAGCGTTACTGTCGCTAAGTTCATTTAATACATCACCCTCATACGGAATGCCTAGATCCTTGTGAAAGTTTCGATTTCGGATATACCACGGTTCATCAGCAATTTTGCGCAATGTTTTGTTTTGTTAAGTTTGCATTTTTTTAATATTTGACTTGGCAGCTGTTCCCCAGACTTCGATGCCATTATACCAAGTTGGCATTATTAAACTCTTATATAGAATTAATTATTATCCAAAGATAGCTTGATATTTCTACCAAGTAGCCAGTAAAGTCAAAATCACGTGAAAAAAAAATCCGAATCATATTATACAAAAAAAATGAACAAGTCACGAAAGGCCGCTATATCGAATGTAAGGGAACTTATTTCTAAAATGCAATCCCGCGAGATATTTACGTTTTCGATTGAGCAATGCCGACGTTTAATTCGAACGTCTCGTGAAAAGAGGATGCGAATTAGGGTCCCAGGCACCATGGAATCGGACCCTACATTCAAGACTTATTTGACGTACAAAAATTTAATTTGGAACTTAAAAGTAGAACTTAAAACAGAAACTGCAAATATGCTGTGGCATCTAAGCCAGCTCAATGACGTCATAATCAACGTTATTAAAACCAAGGATGTTCCCAAGAAAGAAGAAAGCACAGGTCAAAAGCTGAAACATCTCAAACAGATTATGAAAGGCGGCCGGAAGCTTCTCTCTACACTATTGCCTGCATCAAGAAAAAAACAGCTGTGCCTACCAGCTGTAGCAACAATGACGTCACACAGCTTTAAGTATGTTTATCAGCTGTATCATAAATTGAAAGATTATTTGCCCACCTTTTCACTGGCGTTGCATGAAATAGGATTAAAAACCACGGATATCGCCTATGTACGCCAGTCCTATCTGCAGACAATGAAACAGCTCAAAATATTAGATCAACTGTTGGACCAAGAGCTATTGTTTTGCAGAGAACGGCATGAAGAAAACTTAAGAATTGTCATCAAAGGTGTGCGCAAAAAAATTGTTTATTTTTGGGAGCTTCTGTTCAAGTCAGAAGAAGAATGTAAGTTGTTTGAAGATTTGAACAGCGAAAATTTTAACCAGCAACAAAAATGCAATACCTTGGTCAAAATTTCTTTTTTTTTCAAATTGTTTCATAGTAAATGTTATTAAAGAAAGCATTTGACTTTATTTGGATTTAAAGATATATATATGAATGCTTAAAGACGCTTCGCCGTTCAGATTCGGCTATGAACTGTAAAGGCCTGTTTTCTTTAAATATGTATTAATAAAGATCCCATAGTTTACCATTTTATTTCCCATTTAAGGATAGAAATATTACAAAAATATTGTAAGAGAAAGTTAGTTTTAAAATATAAACAAAAAAAAAATAACAAATATTAATATAGACGAAATACGAACATTCTAAACCTTTTTCTCATATTAGCTTCTATACTATTCCATGTTGAAACCATTTGAGAATTACAAGCAGTACTAAGTGAAAATGAAATGCAAAGCTTTATTGCTTTTTTTTATCTAAATTTTTAATCTTAAGAGATTTGAAGAAAAAGTATTTATAGTGGTATTATAATTACATATATTGGGCGATTCATTAAGACCTTGATTTTTTAATGATTTGGCAAATGCAAATTTCAAAGGAATGATGGGATCTTTATTTATGATTTCGAAAGTATATTTTGTTGCATATATTTTTTAAAAATAATCTCGTTCAAATGTTGGCCGCAACTGCGTTTTAAATGGTCCATCCTGAAGGTCCAATTTTCCATGACTTGTTCAAGCATTTCCACTGCTATTTGGCCAATAACACGAGTAATGTTGGCTTCCAAGGCCTCAATCGTTGCTGGTTTGTCTACGTAAACTTTCGACTTTACGTAACCCCAAAGAAAAAGTCGAGCGGTGTGATATCGCACGATCTTGGCGGCCAAGTTACGGGTCCCGTACGTGAAATTAATCGCTCACCAAATTGACCTCGCAATAGAGCCATTGTTTCATTGGCAATGTGAACCGGAGCGCCATCATGTTGGAACCATATGTCGTCGAGCACGGGCAACAAGTTCAGGCAGCAAAAAGTCCGTTTACATGGTCCGATAGCGTGCGCCATTGATGGTAACGTTCGCACCTTGCTCATTTAAAAAAAAAATACGGACCAATGATTCCACCAGCCCACAGACCGCACCAAACGTTGTTTTTCTTGGATGTAATGGCAGCTGGTGAACCTCATCTGGTTGATCTTCTCCCCAAATACAGCAATTTTGCTTATTCACGAAGCCGTGGAGCCAAAAGTGGACCTCATCACTGAATAAAATTTTGGTCGAAAACAACGGATCTTCATCGATCTTACCAAGAGCCCATTCACTAAAACGGCGACGTGCAGGAAGGTCATTCGGCTTCATTTCTTGCCTGAGTTGAATTTTGTATGCTTTCAAGCCGAGATCCAAATGTAAAATGAGCCAGGTGGTTGAATACGACAGGCCAAGTTGTTGCGATCGGCGCCGAATCGATTCCTCGCGGTCATCGTGAAAACTGTCAGCTACCGCCGCTTTATTCTCTTCACTAGATGCTGGATGTGGTAGATTTGGTAGTGTATGATGATACAATGAATACTGGGTCTCAAATTTGGTGAAGGTGTTACGAATTGTAGGTTCTGTGGGTCGATTATGTTGACCATAAGTCGATCTTAGCGCACGAAAAACATTCTTTGCAGAACGCTGATTTTCGTACTACAATTGTACAATTTGTAAACATTGTTCGGGTGTAAGTCTTTGCATGATGATTTGCCAATGAATACTGAGCAACTTTGCTTTTGACAGCTGTCATGAATCACGCGTGATCCACACAAAAATCCGTATTGGAAAAAAAAGGTCTTAATGAATCACCCTTTATTAATAAAATTGCAAAAGTAATGGATGAAACATAGTTCTGAAACATCAGACCCTCTCAGTTTTTGTTTTTATATTAAAACTAGCCGGACTCCGCTGCGCTCCGGCACGCTCGCTCGTCTAGATCTTTATTTTCCTCCAATGATTTATTTTTGTGGCGAATTCACGAAATTGCATTATGTGCAAATATTGATCTGATCATAAGTATTTTATACAGAAATCAAAATATGAATTGTAAGCAAAAATCGCAGAATTCCTTTCTTCTTAAAAAAATTTTCTGGGAAAGGATTTAATTTTAAATAGGTGTAAATTGGTATATTTACATTCATAAATTCTGTATGCACTTATATATTTATACGAAATGAAATATCACTCAATTAACGATTGTCTAAATGTCAATGCATTAAAACTCATTGAAACATATATTAAATCCATTTTAATCAGCGCCATCTATTGCGAAAGATAAGGAAAAATTATACGAAAGGTAGTTTGAAAGAAGACAACCTTTTTTTTCTTATTTACAAAAGTTGGCAGCTCTGAACTTTTCTAGAACTTTCTCGAAACATCGAGACACCATCACAATTGGATTTCCGGTATTGGCGCGTGTTTTCTAGAATTTTCTGGACGACTCGTGACATCGAAACGAACAGAAATTCGTACTCACGATTGATGATCGTTTAGGGTGACCATTTTAACTTTGGGATTTGAGGTTGACTTGATAAGGAAAAATTATTCGAAAGGTGGATAAAAAAAAAGACTACGTTTATTTCTTATTAGCGCAATTGGCAGCTCTGCACTTTTCTAGAACATTCTCGAAACATCGAGACGCCATCACAAACGTATTTCCGGTCTTAGCTTGTGTTTTATAGAATTTTCTGGACGCCTCGTGGCAACGATACGAACGGAAATTCGTACTCACGATTGATTATTGATTAGGGCGGTCATTTTAACTTTGCAGCTTAAAGTTGACTTGATAATGCAAAATTATACGAAAGGTGGATAAAAAGAAGAGTACGTTTTTTTCTTTTTAGCACAAGTTGGCAGCTCTGCCCTTTTCTAGAACTTTCTCGAAAATTCGAGACACCATCACAAATGGATTTTCGGTATTGGCGCGTATTTTCTAGAACTTGCTGGATGCATCGTGACGTCGCCACGAACGGAAATAAGTACTCACGATTGAATATTGATAAGGACGGCCATTTTAACTTTGGGGTTGTAGGTTGAATTAATAATGAAAAATGATACGAAAGGTGGATGAAAAGAAGACTAACACATAACTAACTTTCCCATTAGCACAACACATTCCTAATGTTTCTTTGTCAAACTTCAGAGAACAACAAAAACGGCACACTTTATCCATTTTGCCAATACTGACAGCTGGATGCAAACTGTAATCAAAGTTCGCATTATAATGAAATGCACCCAGATTTAACTCAATATTTCCTGAAAGTCGAGTTGAATTTGTACGCATACGCACCCTCTCGAGTCTACGGGCACGCTGATCTTCCGTTTCAGAAGCTCGAGACTGGGCAACTCGAGAACGATCCATTTCCATTCTCTCTGCTCGCTGTTCCTCTGATTCAGAAGCTCGAGACTGGGTTATTCTAGACCGTTCAGTTTCTTATCGCACTGAATTATGTTCTTCAGTCTCTGACGCTCGAAGACGCATATTCCTTCGGGCTGCACTTGTTGACCGACTAAGGGACGATCTTCGCTTAAGAGGCATTTCGCTCTATGAAATCGAAAAAAAAGGTTTATAAGAAAGCTTCTGAACATTTTAAAAAAAGTCCCATTAAAATCGGACAAAGGGTTTGGCGTCCAACCAATAAAATAAAATTTATAACGTTTATAATTTTTGTGTTTCCTTTTGACAAAAACAAATAACTAAAAAATATTAGTTAATCTGACAATGTACACAATGCCAACCTAAATTAAAAAAAAAAAATGTATTGGAAAATCAAATTGTCCTTTTTAGTATTTTCGTCGCAGTTTTGTTACATTTTTACATAGCCTATGTCCGTCCCAGGAAGCTTCTGAACATATTAAAAAAAGTCCCATTAAATTCGGACAAAGGGTTTGGCGTCCAACCTCATACAAACAGACAAACACTTTTTTTATATATATAGATTAATATTTGAAATATATTTTGTTATTTTAGAAATGTTTTTGAAATTGTCTGATATGTAATAATATAAAAATATATTAAGTGTTTTTTAGCCTGTATTCACTTAAAACGATTTGCTATCAAACTAAGCACATGGATTATTATATACATAGTGCACATAAAAAAATTAATATAAATTTAAGATTTTTGCTATAAATGATAAATCTACATATTTTCTTCAAGTGTGCGTGTAGCTTAGTGTGTGTGTCTGTGTGCATACAAAATATATGAGCAAAAACGTTTATCTACGCGTAACAGAGCCCATTGCTGGCTGAGTCGCAACTTTGGCACTACTCGAAACTAATTTGGGAAACTGAGCAGTTCAACGTCATCATCAACAACATCCACATAGACAGACACACACACACACACACACATGTGTGTGTAAGTGCATATCTCTGTGTATATATGTGTGTGTAAGCAAGTAAGACATAAATTAAAATGTTAGCTGAAAGTTTTGTCCTTAACATGATGCTGCCAAAGAGTAAACTAAAAGTCAGAGCGGGGCAAAGAGAGTGTGAGAGTGTGTCAAAGGAGTAAGTGTGTGAGTGAGCATAACTGCTAAGCTGTAGATGCACTGTAAATGACACTTAACACAATTAAATAAGCATTTAAAGTTATATGCAGAAGCACACATATGCAGACACTCACACGCATACGCACAGATATACAGACACACACAGACACAGAGCTGCCATTTGTCGCTGCCTTTGCGTTGCATTTAAATGACTTAAGTGCATGAGCACAATTACACTCATACACGCACACACGCAAACATTAACATTACTGCCTCTCTAGTTTACTCGCTCTCTGCTGCCGCGCTCTCTCTCTCTCTCTCTCCGTATTTGTGCCTGCCTGCCAAAAGCATATTAAATTAATGGCGTGCCAAAAAGTATGCTACAAAAAAATGTGTATGAGCAAAACAGCAAAGGCAACATGCCAAAGTTGCCATAATACTTATTTATATTGTGTATACATATATATATGCATATAAAACGTATTCTGTGCCTGTGTTTGTATGTATATATATGCATAGTTGTATGTACATGCTGCATATATGCATATTTATGCAAATACAGTTGCCTACATTTGAGCTGTGCCAAGCAACAATTGCCGCTTATAACAACATTACAACAAGAAAGAACAATTTTTGGTTTAGTTTCACAAACATTGTGCTCCATTTTAAGTAAGAGCCCAGCTAGATGCATTGCTTAGATTGCATACATTAATTTTTATACTCGTATGCATATGTATAAGAGCTTTATATTTGGATAACTCAACAGAACTTGGGGCAAAAACAAGTCGGGCCAGTTAGTTTCCAATTTGAAAAGAAAAAGTTCTGCAAAGATTAACTATTTTGAGTTTGTAATACCATCGAACTTTTGTATTGCACATTTATAGGATTTAATTTGAGAAGTCTTTTTAGGAAATCAGTTATTTCTGTTTGAATTGCATGTTTCCAATAAAGTCTTGTAAATGTTTGACGATTAGAAATGCTGTAAAACAAAATAGTAGGATCATTTCTCGGCAAAATTTTTAATTAACTTTGCCAATAAACATTTTAGTACTTAAATTTTGCTCTTTAGCAATTTAATTAAATTTTTGTTTAAAATATTTTAGAAAATGCGCTACAAAATAAGGGCTAAAAAATTCGCGATTTAATTCGTAATACAACGATTTTTCTTTTTTTTTCCTAAAAGGATTCTTCACAGAGACGGTAGGCATTGCGACCAAAAGGTCTTTTGTGCCATACCCTTAAGTTATAGTAAAAGACTTTCCGCTTTTCGCATGAACAGCATTAGGTCTTTTGTTGGTAATGACCTGAGATGGAAGGGACTAATCCCTTCCTTTCCCATGTGACAGGCTCTGTCTCATACCAGCGCTGGGCAGTCACAGAGAATATGTCTGGTGGTTTCATCGTCTTCTAGACAGAGCCTGCACTCTGAAAAGTCCGACAGGCCAATTTTCTGTAGATGGTATATAACAGTATGATGGGCAGATGGGTATGCTACCAGGAGCTTTAGGTCCGCTCTGCCAAGACCTTTTGTCTTGATCGCATCCAGAGATTTGACAAGCACTTTTGCTAGACGAAGCTCCGAAAGGGAGAACCAGTATCTCCTAACATATGTTCTCCTGCGACCCATTTGTTTATCATGGTTTTGATTGTGGACCAACCAATACCACAAAACGGCGCATTAGATGAGGTCAGGGTGGAGGCACCTAGTCGTTCCCTTGATAAGGATACTAAGGTCGCAGATCTCTATGGAATGAATCTCCGCTTGAAAGACGCTAGGCCAGATGCCCATTTCGGTAGAGATTTTGGTGTTGGGTGCAACGATTCCAACACCTACACCCTGCTCAGTTTTGGACCCATCCGTTTCCACAGTGAGAGTTTCCACGTCAGCCCAAGTCTTCCAAGAGATCTAAAGGGTGATTCATTAAGACCTTTTTTTTCAACCAGCAACGATTGAGGCCATGGAAGCCAACATTTCTCGTGTTATTAGCCAAATACCAGTGGAAATGCTTGAACGAGTCATGGAAAATTGGACCTTCAGGATGGACCATTTAAAACGCAGTTGAGGCCAACTTTTGAACAAGATTATTTTTAAAAAATAAATGCCATAAAATATCCTTTCGAAATCATAAATAAAGATCCCATCATTCCTTTGAAATTTGTATTTGCCAAATCTTTAAAAAAAGAAGGTCTTAATGAATCACGCTTTAAATCTAAATATTATATTTGTTCTATCTCAGAGAATACAAATTGAAGATCTTTGCATCAGTCGTGGTTCCACGTATAGTGTTCGGATACGGACTGGAAAAAATTAATTATATAGAATTGAAAGAAATAGCATGCTCCAAAATGAAACGCCAAAAGAATATATTTTTTGTTAAAAGTTATAGAACTGCTCTCTATATCTTGAGACTTTCTTAAGAGAGTTTATGAAAAGTGGATAATTGCTACATATCCCGAAGATTCCAAGATTCCAATACTCAGCTTATGAGTATAAAACACCGAATTGGCACCCGACTTGAGAGTTCGCCATATTTGTAGGGACATTAAGTGCAAACTGAATTCAATTTCAATTATTTTGAATTTTTGGAGATACTGTTTACTATGGCACTCATCACTAAAATGAGCAGAACCTTCTTTTAAGAGTTACCAACCTTTTTTTTTGTTTTATTTTATAAATACAAATTTTTACATAAAATTCAAATATTTCATTCATTTTGGAGACTTTTAAAAGAAAAGTCTGAAAAGCAAATGTCTCATAAAACAAAGGACGTTTTATAATAATGGAAGCAACAGGGACGCAGGAACAGACACGACAAAGCTACAAGCCACCTATTTATATGAACAGGCACAACTTGTCAGCACTACTCCGCTTACTTCTCCGACTTCTCTCCGACAGTATTATTTTTATTTCTTTAAATCTTAACTGCCACGAACGGAGTTCATTTTGGGCTGATAACAACTGTTTACAATGTGGTGAAAAGATCATTTGCAGATGATGGGGGATACTTTATTTTTTACATTCTAAATAAAACCACTTAATTACACATAATTTATAAACTAGCTTTTAACACATGGATGACAGATTGGTGGCTTTGCCTTTTTCCATTACGAACATTTGCCATCTGAACCAATGCCTGTATCATAGTACGGGTAGGTCGGCCAGACATATGGTTACTCAACAGATACGGCGGAGTATTATAGTTGCTTAGAATGCCCGTGCCGGGTATAACTAGATGGACAAAATCAACGCAGTCTACCAGCGAAGCCAACACTGCCGCAGCGAGATATGATGGTCCAGGCCCACGTCCAGGGTTGTCCAGATCATAAGTTATATTAGTTCCCTCTAAGTCCCTTAAGTAACGATAGAGTAGCATACACCTAATGCGATCTCCTGACATTTCACCTGCCCTTTGCAAATGTTTGCTAAAATAATTTGAGTTACTCCACATTCCGGTGGCACTGCCACCTAGATCGTCTTCCACATCCTTATCCACCGCACCAATGGTCATGGCAATTTTGGGCTTGTATTTTTTCATTGCGTATAAAAGAGGATCGGCTAGTAATACCGACGCTAGTTTACCTACATTCTTAGTGCCCAAGGTAATGCCGTTTAAAAGAGTCACAACATTACCAGATTTTACTGCCATGTCCGAAGGCATATGCTCGCATAGCGGCAACACGACGGTTATGTTCAAGGGCAGGGACAAAGCGGCTGCAGCGCGCAGGACGCCCACACAGACGGCTGCACCAGCCATAGAGCCACGATACTGATCAAAGGCCAGCTTTTCCTTCAGACAGAGGCCACCACTATTAAAGGTGATGCCTTGTCCTAGTAGCAGCACCGGTTTGTCTTCAGGAGCCGTACCAGAATAGCTGCATTCGAGCAGCAAGGGCGGTTCACATGAACCCTTGGCAAACGTGAGAAATGAGTTAAGACTCATATCCTCTATCCACTTCAAGGGGCGCACTTCTACGGCTACACCGCAGGGACATAAGGCATCCACAGTGGCCTGTGCGAAGATGGAGGGCGTCATTACATTCGCAGGCGTGCCGCTTAAACGACGCGCCAAATTCTGTGATTCGGCCTTGAAAAGACCGCGCAACCACAAATCCTGATCACCCTTGCCGTACAGTTCCAGCTTGGGCGTGGGTATGCGATTCTTCTTTAGCTTGTGGGCATTAAAACGCCATACCGCCATGCCAGCACCCTCAGCTGCCTGCTCGGGATAATCGATGCCATCCACATGTACTTCTGCCACGCCCTGCATCTGCAAAGCTCTTGCACCGGTAGCAGCAGCTATGCGCACATTTTCATAACCCTCGTTCAGTTCCTCCAGCTCATCGTAGCCGGCATCAGCCGGACCAACGCCAACGACGGCCACTGCATTATAGTTTCCGTATATGCCGCTAAAAATTATGCCTTTACCCAGTTCTCCCGTCATGCCGCGCTCTTTAATAAGCGCTACCAACTTGCCATCCAATTCCTCATCGAGCGACTTGGCAGCGGCCGTCAACTCAAATTTCCCATCATCTGCATAAACGCCAACGACCACGCCCTTTAGGCTTTTGCATTCCGTGGCAAAAGTGCGCAATCCTTCTGGCCGCAGAATCTCGAACAATTTCGCATGACGTACGTATGAACCCATCGTAAGGACTCCAAGAATTACAGACATTTTTTTTCAAAATTAAAAATATTTCCACGCGAAATTTACTATTTTTTACTAATTCAAACAAATTTGTAAAACAACAAAATATAGATTAACAGAAAAAGTTGTAGTGCTTTCGATACTAACAGAAAAATTTGTGAGCGCTTTGTCGATGATAGCAATTGTCTCGAAAATCTTTGAATAACTTATTTTAAAAAGATTACTAGACGAACTAGCCATTATACCGGAACATCAGTTTGGCTTCAGGAAAGTTCATGGAACTATTGAACTATGTCATCGAATAGTCATTATTATTACGGATTCGCATAAAAAAAAAGTACTGCTTCCTTGACGGGTCTGCTCCGTTCTACCTGCCAATAAAATCATACCCAAAGGGTCCTAGTTCTTACGTCCAGGAACAATGCGAATCATCTTCGCTTCAATGTATTAACGCAGGAGTTTCTCAAAGTAGTGTAATTATACACTATTTTGACATCGGGCATGCCAATTTCAAAAAGAGTAAACGCGGATGACACGACAATAATTGCATCAAGCGCATCTCCTGTGGAAGCATCTCAACTTCTGAAGTCTCAGCTAAGTTTGTTAGAGAAATGGTTAACCGAATGTAAAATAGTAGTAAATTCTCAGAAATCCGCCCAGACTACATTTGCATTAAGAAAAGGGAACTGCCCATCGGTTCGGCTATAAGGATCTAAAATTCCCCAAAAGTGATGACGTTAAATATTTCGAGGTATGGAAGACATACCTGGAAGGCGTAACGTTAGGCCGTAACTCTCAACTCAGCCTCAAGAATAAAGTACGGTTTTGCAAGGCAGTCCTTAAGCCAGTATGGACTTATGCCATGCAACTCTGGGGGACGGCAAGCACCTCAAATATTGAAATCCTTCAAGTTTAAGAAATATTGCAAGCGCTTCTTAGTTTGTACGCAACTAAGAAACTCACAAAGACTTTCCTTACATAAAAGACGAAATGTCCAAATCGTCGCGAAGATATTTAGAGAGACTGTCAAATCATAAAAACTCGCTGGCAATTAACCTTCTAGATAATAGTTTGGACGATAGACGTCTGAAAAAATTCCACATTTTGGACCTTCAAGATGGTTTCGTAAAATAATTTTAGCACATTGTATTGTTTTATATTAATTGGGCTGATCATCACCCTTCACACAACACCTACGCTCCGCCAACGTGTGCAACGACTCATCAGCCGGAATTATGACCAAGAAGTCTTTCGGAGTACATTGGGAAAGTCGGTCCACTTAGAGATGGAGATATGCTCTGGTCGAGAACACGCGGTTGACCTAAATAAGGCAAAAAATTCTGAGGAAGGTGCAGCTTATCCAAAATGAGTAGTTGTCAGACAGGATGAAGTACGTAACCACCTAACTCCTTAGCTAGTTCGACTTCTCTCTAAGAAGCTGTGACTCCGTACTAAATTCCAGACTACCCTTCACCTGGCAGACAAGGCCGTCTAAAGGGAAGCGAGCTCAAAGTGGCACTTCAGACACTCAGACAGAACTCGTTCGACAGAAGAATAGAGGCTCCAGATTACAAACTTAATAATCGGTATAACCTATGAAAAGCAACCACAAACATAAAGAGACAACCCTATCATGATGGTACTTACTGCTCAAATACAGAGGAACAAGCGGATACATTTGTTCAGCACCTCGAAGATCGATATACGCCTTTTAAGCTGCCCGCGGATGAAAAGGTAAGACAAGCTCTCTGCTGAGTTGACACGCCACTCCAAATGACGTTGCCTGTTCGACCCATCCGATTAGATGAGATTGAGAAAACTACAACAAAGCTTCCTAAGTCAAAGGCCCCAGGTCATGACAAAATATGTCATGTTACCTTGCGAGCCTTGCCAAGAAAAGCTCTCCTTTTCAGTACTTCCTTGCCCAATCAAAAATAGCTCTCATTGCTATGATCAGGAAACCTGGAAAAGAAGAATCGGACCCCGAATCATACACTCGAATCAGCCTCCTCCCCACTCTTGCCAAAGTTTAGGGGACGTTGATGGCTAAGAGGATCAATGAACACAACAATTTGTTGCCTGACCATCAAACTGGATTTGGGGAGGGACACGGCATTATTGAGCAGGTAAATAGAGTGGGTAACCATATTCTGACAGCGTTCGACGAAAAAGAATACTGTTTTCGGGTATTTTTCGACGTCAAACAGGCGTTTGACAGTTTGGCTGATCGGTCTTCTGGTTAAAATTAAGACCTTGCTTCCTGCTCCGTATTTTGGCATATTGCGATCATACCTTGAGAACAGAAGATTCCAAGTCAAAATCAAAAACACTGCCAGGTTGATGAGAGCTGAAGTACCTCAAGGAAGCGTTCTTACGCCGCTTCTTTACAACCTGTACACTGCCGACATCCTTACCCCAATGAAGTTAATGAAGTTAATGCAGTTAATGTTGTAAACGACAAAATGGTAATCGCGTCATACGCTGACGACCTGGCAATATTTTACACATCATCCTGCGAGTATGAAGCAGCTGACGGGATACAAAAGTACATCCACCTGCTTGAGGGCTAAACTCGCATGTGGAATGTTACCTTTAATCCGGCTAAATGTCAGTAGGTTTTATATACTTTAAAGAGGAAGACTTCACCCGCGGTATGGCTAGATAGCCAGACCCTCATTATTCAAAATGAAGCGAAATATCTTCGGGTGATACTCGATAAACGGATAACATTTCGATAGAACATTAAAAGTTGTCGCTTTAAAATGACTAAAATTTATTAACTGCTGAATTAAAAAAGTCCTCTTCCTCTACGATGCAAAAAGAGCGCTTTATAACACAATAGTGGCACCTTCTTGAAGGTATGCTATCCAGATCTGGGGTATGCCGACTCGCTCTAATCCCTTACGTATACAGACGTTCCAAAATTAGGTTAGGGCGGTAGTAACTCACTTATGCCAAGGATAGGCCTATTGCGATACCGCTACAGTGAGCTATTTCACCACCCTTCTCTACTTGAGGGGTCCCCTACGAAAGGTGAGGAAGCCATCCGGCTGCCTGAATAAACCTTAAAAGGCATTTTGGACTCTGTTCAAAGAGCTAAGATAAATCTTCAAGAAAGTGTGACTTTAGGAACCTAAATCTTTTACTGCCCAGCCCAGGGCAATGACAGAAAAAGTGTTTCTCCGTCTCCAGCTCCTCCTTATCGCCACAGCTTCTACAGAAGTCATGGTGGGAAGCATTCAACCTGAATGCGTAGTTTCCTACTAACCAGTTTCCCGTGATGGCACGGATAACAGATGAGCACTGCGCTCTATTTAGATCGCAAAGTTTTTTGGTTCTTTTGTTGCAGTATGTCGGCCAAGTTTGCCGCGAGATTCTACACGTGTTCGATGTTCGATTCCACGTTTTATTTGCACAGAGAGCGAACAAATTTCGAATTCTCAGTTTACAGCTGGCCATGAGTATACCCAGACCCACCTTGTCTTGAAGGAGGCTGCTGGTAGTTCCTTGTCTAGCCAGTTCAACCGCAGTAGAGTTACCCTCGAAGTCCATATATCCTGGGACCCATATGAGGTGATGATTGAAAACTGCTCAGCCATCTCCCCTAGAGACAAGCGACAGTTATTCACTGACTTCATACACAAAGTCACCGAAACTAAGGACTTAATAGCCGCTTGGCTGTTCGAGTAGATACAAATATTCTTATTTCGAACTTGTGGGTTACTTATTGTTATTAAAGTCTTTTGGATTGCAGTGACCTCTGCCTGAAAAACACTGCAGTGGTCCGGGAGTCGAAAAGCAGTTCTAATGTTGAAATCCTCAACGTAGACGCCTCCAGCTACACGGTCGTCTAGCTTGGAGCCGTCCGTGTATACCTTTATAGTATATAGCCCACTGGGCCTGGTACACCTATATTCCACTCCTCCCCGGTTGGAATATAGGCTCTGAATTTGGTTGTGAAATGTGGCAAGAACCTAACTCACATCTTTTTTTTTAAATAAAATAATGAAAGTTAAAGAGTCTAATATGTAAGCTTCACTATATATACATAGAGCAAAGTCGTTAAATTACTAAGCTAGCATATATTAAAAAAAATTTTATATTTTTAAACTTTATTTATTAACATTTTTTTAGCAAAAAAGTATCTGAAAAAATTATGCATGCAAGTAGTTTCAATTGACGAGCTCGCAGCGCATAATGAAATTTATTATAATACTTTAAAGCCCAAAATACTGCGCAACAGTTTGATAAGCCCACAAAGCCCACTGGCTGTATTTCTTGTATATATATATATATATATATAGTACATAAGAACACACACACAGCTATAGCTAGTATATAGTATATATTTATGTTTACGGCTGTCGCATACTTTAGCTACGGAGGTTTGTTTTCTAGTGGGCTCTTTGTTTGGCGGTTTGACACTTGCTTAGCACGAAATGAGATGAAAAGCGACAAACAATGTGGAGAAAATTGCAATAGGTAAAAACAAAAAAAGAAAATGGTGTGGCAGAAAATACAGTAAAAGAAAAACCCAAACAAATAAATGGCAAGTAGAAAAATGGCAAACAAAATAAAAGCAGCACATAAATAAGCAACAACAATGAGCGGCAGAGAGTTACAGTGGGACAGACAGAGAGAAACAGGAAGAGAACGAGAAAAGGCAAAAGCCAAGCGGGGGGAAAAAAAAAATAAGAAAATATAAAAAAAAAATGTTGGAAACTCTGTGCAAACATTTTATGGCACTTTTGGCTTATTTTCTGCTGCTGCTGTTGCTTCATGCAAGTTGCCACGGCTCATCACACACACACAAACACACTCACACAGTCAGACAGACAGACGGCGGCCATGTTGTGTCGCCATGATGCTTTTTCATAGAGAGAGAGAGAGCGAACGCAGCAAGCGGCAAGGCGCACATAAGCAATAACTGTTGACAATCTTTGGCAACTTTTGTTGCCAGATTCCTTGTCCTTGTTGACGTCTGCTGTCCCTTTTGCCACTATTCCTTTACCTTTGCCTTGTGCTCGTCTTGTCCTCATATTGTCTTGTCGTTGTCCTTGTCGCTTTTGCGCTTTCAACTTCTTCATCACGCACATCAACGGAAATCGATCTCATCACTTATGCAAAATGTGACGCAGTTAGTTGAGAAAATTTATACACGTAAAAGGAAGTTGACACACACACACACACACACACATACACATAGATACGAACACACACACAGATACACTTGCACATTGCACTAACAGCTTGTGCTCTAGCTGCAACAAAAACAAAAACAACGACGACAACAATGGCAGATACCAAAATGCAACTTTATAACAACCCAAACAATTTATACACCAACACACACTAGCACACACTTGCAACCTCACACAGATACTCACACGTATAGTGAAAATATTTCTGCATTGGTTTATTGCATTTAATGTAGCACGTCTTTAAAATTTTCGTTTGTATGTATAACTTTTAAATTCGAACAGATGTTATTTTAAAAACGTCTAGCACGGATTTTTTTATTGACTGCACAAGTTTTAAAAGATTTTTCGAATTTTTGGTATAGCCAACAGCTTTTAGGTAAAATAAATTTTATTTATTTGTGAATAAAATTTTACGCGAATACTATTTTTTGTATTTTTTGCGCCAGTGGCAAAGCAAGGCAGCTGTTCTGACTGCTGGCGCCATCTATCTCTCTTTTAATGTTTAATGTAAATTTTGCGCTATATAACTTTTAAATTCTAACAGATGTGTTTTTAAAACTTATAGCACGGATTTTTTATTGACTGCACAAGCTTAAAATCTTTTTTTTTATTTTACCCCACATACATGCAGCTTTTAGGTAAAATAAAATTGTTAGATTTTAAATTTATTTGCGAATAAAATTTATATCAAATGTCGAGATGAGGTTAGGTTATATAGGCTGCTCAGATAGTGCCAGAGATCAGCCAGAGACCATGAGGTCCATTGTGTTGCCTAATTAAAAGAAGGGAGAAAAGGGATTGAAGAAAGTTGGGAATGTGGAGGAAGATAAAAAACTGTAGGACATCCCCAACCGTCTCTCATGTTGCAGAACCATTTTGAGGATTCGATGAAATCAGGCTAGACTACCCAGATCCTCAAAGAATGGCCCAGAAACTGGGCTCGTCTCCTAAGAATAGCATGGCAGTAACATAGCAAGTGTTGGATGCTTTAAGTCTCAGCCTCATTTCCGCAGCTGCGGCAGAAATTGTGATGTGAGAAAGGAATTGTAGAAAGGGCAGGATTGCGATCAAAAACTGTACATCTCTAATCGTTTAGGTCTCTCATGTTGGAGAATAATTTAGAGGATTCGACGAAAGCAACCAGATGCGCTATGGTCACAGACTACCCAGATCCTCTAAGAATGGTTTACCCAGAAAGTGGGTTCGTCTCCTAAGAATAGCATGGCAGTCACATACCAAGTATTGGTCTCTTATGCGCTATGGGCACAGACTACCCAGATCCTCAAAGAATGGGTTACTTAGAAACTGTGTACGCTTTCTAAGAAGCGTCGGGCAGTCGCATAGCAGGCGTTGGGTGCTTTCGGTCTCTTCCTCGTATTGGGGAACGTGAAACCTTATTCACCATATTGCTTATGGTGCATTACTCCGTTACAACGCCTACCACCATCCAAGTCCTATTTTTATGGAAGCGCAGGAGTGTTCGTTTTGGATCATATCTAAGCCAGAGTGCTCGGGAGAAGCGATAACCGGACACCATGCTAAATACCCTTTCCGCCAGAGCTCTAGCCGTCTCCCTGACTGGCGATACAATGTCCTGTAATGGTCTTTTTATGTCCGTAACCGCAAGATTAGCTGCCAGCGCTGAGCCTTTCATGGCGCACTTTTCCGCTGCCTCTCGTTACCAGGAACACCCTAGCAGAGTGACCCTAGCAGAGGGTTATTAAGTGGTGATGGATACGGTTGAGCGCTAGCCTCGTGCCACGGATCAGTTAACTCTTTATAGTATGCGACGATAAAACCACCGACAACGATGTCAGCCTGGAGATCAAGCGCAGAATTACTCTTGCCAACAGGTGCTATTTCGGTCACAATAGGCAATTGAGTAGTAGAGAACTCAGAACGCAGAGGCGTCTGGAGAGATGTTTTAAGGCAGGCCGTAATCCGGTAATCGGGTTGTTATGGCCACATAAGAAGAAGAAGATGTATGCGACGACAGAGCTTTAGTTTAAGCCTGTCTGTCGATAAGAATTACAATGTTCCTTGGACTTCCGTCCAATAAGTCTAACCGCTTGCCAGACTTCCGCTTGAAAAACGCTACAACAGTCGGCCAGCCGGAATAAAAGCTTCGTCGAAAGCTCTTCAGTTAAAGTGCCTGCTTCTGTGCCCTCATTCATCTTCGAACCATCAGTATAGATCGTCAGCTCATTCCCTTTAAGAGGGTTCTTTGCATCCAACCTTCCCTGTCCGGGAAAAAAGCGACAAAGTTGTCGTATCATTTCTGAACCGTGGAGCAGTAATCACTATCCCCGGTCTGCACAGACTAGTAATATCTTCTAAGTGTTTCAAATTCGCTAGAAAACTTCCAAAAGTTTTTGTAGCTTTTTAAATATTGTGTTTACTGGAAATGAGAATGGAAGGCAATGCACCGAGAGGAAAACCCCGGAAAACTTGGGAAAATCGCATCCAGGATGTGGGAAGGATGAGGGGCAGAACCCTGGCAGAGACGACAAGAGAGAGCCGAGACCGACCTAATTGGAGAAGATGGATACCCCAAGGCTACCCCGACGCCTAACAGCAAATGAGGATTGAAAAAGAAGAAGAGGAAGTGTTTAAAATCTCCTCCTTTTATTACAATTTGCGCAAAAATTGGAATGATTAAACAACGATTGCGTCATTAAAGTCTTTCTTTTCTGACTCGAAACTATTTTTGGACTAGCATATAAGGGTATTTCAAACAGAAATAAAACACAAAAATTAATGTAATGATATCAAATAGGTTTTTATTTGAAAGATAATTTCTTATAATTTAATATTTGGAAAAGATCTCCGGCATGTGAGCACCACGACCACAAGTTAGCAAGCGCATTAGGAAAAAAATCACCCATTATATTAAGGAACTTTTAAGCCAGTTTCTAACATGCCTAGAGTGGGCTAAAGTTGCCTAAAGTTCCTTTTTAAATTTATATTTGACTCGGTTTGGTCAGGAACAATAAATCAAAGAATAGAAATATCTGCGAATGTAAATAAATATGTACTCACTATAGCCCCCAGCCATAGGTAATTCCATAATTAACTGAATTAATATTTTTCTAGTTCATAAAATACTTTAAAATTTGTATTTGTCTAATCTTTACAGTTTGTAGGTATATAGACCCATGTGAGTCTTATAAGCTTAAAAATGTTGATATTTTTTTTAAATATTACAATTAATTTGTTATCAATGTGCTTGGTATCCTTATTAAGATACTAGTAGCCATATTCTATCATCAGAAATGAAACAATTACGAGCCCAATGCACCAGCAAATTGTACTCAAAAGTTTAACTAGAAATATAAATGGAACTTAGATCTTTTATTCTAAAAGCTTCTTAAAACTTACTCATAATTTCTTTGAAGTTGAAGAACTTTATGGGCGTTTTCTTTACCAGCTTTTGATCCGGCTTATTTGCCTTTTGCGGCACATCCCACTTGAGATAAGGACTAGGATTGTGAATCGATTCGAAATCCTTAGATGGTTTATTGTTAAGCTTAATTTTGATGCGGGAACGTACTTCGAACTCGCTGGGTGGTACTACGGCTGGAGTTTCGGGATCGGCACCCAACTTTGCATGCAAAGCATTCATAAAGATCTGCTCTATGGCTTTCTTTTTGTCAGGTTTTCGAGGCACCTTGGATATGCAGGATACGTACATTTCGTTGCCATTTTTGTACATCCTTATGGGTGTTACTCTGTAAAGATAAGGCAGATAATTAGATAAGAATAAGGTAATCAAGGTGTTACGGAGCTCGAAAGTGGTATTTTATACTCAAAAGGGTCCTTATAGAGATAACGCGGACATAAAATTATGCTCAATATAAGATTTAGTAAGCGACGAAGCGGAAAAAACTATTCATAGCGTTCCCTTATGGGTATTATAAGCGTCTTTAAAAGTACAAACTTTTACGAAATAATTTTGTATTGCGTTTCCAATATCGAAATTATTATACACACTTTTTCAATAAATCTTCTTCGGTATTCATTTTTAATCGAATAACGCTCAAATGATTTGGGATTTAGCACAATGTTTTAAAATTTAGTTTTATTTGCTTCGTGTTCACAAGTATAAATTAAAAACTATAATGAAAAATATGATTTCAAAATCAATGTTGACTTAGGTAGAAAACGTAAAATTTTTTATTTGTCAAGACATATTTTGGGTAGAGGTACAGAACTATCGATAGTTCTATCGGCACTATCGATGGTTGAGGACTATCGAGCTACCATCGATAGCAGCCAGACATTTACGATAGTGCCGATAGTGTTATCGATAGTACTGTGTGATACCTCAATAAGAAGAAATGGTTCGCTTTCTTCTAAGAGGTATAATGCTTACTTTTAAAGTACAGTATGAACTCGGTAACCACAACTAATAGATCTAATAATCTAGGCACTTATTTAGGAAGTTGCAACCACCGAGGAAAAATATATAACTAGAAAAATATTCTTTTTAAACATCTCGATTATTGTTGTCTGCACTTTATTCTTATTAATTTTTATTATTTAGCCGTCTCACGAAGCTCTTTCAGAAATAAGAAAAAAGATTAGTGTTGCAAACATTGAAGAATTACGTGTATCGAGGGTTGCGATCTCGACTATGTGTCGTATTTAAGGTAAACGTCGGGACACCCTCACACTCAGTGTGTCGAGGGCTGAAAGGCAGACATGCGATTGCAGCAGGAAGGACTCGGAGAAAGATTTGGTAAAATCTCACAAGTATGGAAATTCTATAAAACGTCAGATGGCAAAAAAAAATTGGGAAAGTGCATTAACTACGGAAAGGAGTACCCCAGCGGAAATTTTTAAATTTACGCGATCATCTGAAAAGATTCCACCCTGGCTTGGAAAATCATGTCGCAGATTCCAGCACTCCAGCTTCGGAGAGGCGAACCAGGTCAAGGAAGAAAGTGTGAACATTCTTACATCTTGAACCAAAACTTTTGGATCAAAAAACATTAATATTGTATATGAATTTTCTTGTTTAAATATTAAACAAACTTTAAATTTAAAACCAAATATGTATATTAGTGTGGGTCTATCGTCGACTATCGATAGTACTATCGTCAACTATCGATGGTTGTGAAATTACTATCGTCGACTATCGATGGCGCCGACTATCGATAGTTCTTCACCTTTATTTTGGGTCAGCGCCATTTTATCAACTTAAACTTTCGATAACGAGCTTGGTATTTTTTTTTGAGGGTTATTAATAGTTAACTTTTGAACTTTGCAGATCTTCCTTGACCTTTGGTGGTGCAGAACTTCAATATATCGCTTCTTCTACTTTTTCTTCTGCTACCCTTATCTTAACGAAAGTGCCATCACTCGTCGAAACGACTACTCCTTTTGTTTTTGCTCTAAGTGTTCAATAGACATCTTTAACAAATATTTTTAACTTTTATTAAAATAAAAAAAGGATGATTTTTTATATTTACGCATGCTCCTTAATGTACCATCTCAATTGGTATTTTTTTAAATACGTAATTTTATGCCTTTCTTAAATGGCGTGCATTTGAACAAAAATGTTTTGGTGCAACAATGTTTAAAAAAAAAAATTCTTATGGAAAATAGAAAGTTGAAAAAATAGTTTTAGTCAAAAATTTAAGAAACTTTACAATATAATAAATAATTAATATGATAAAAAAAAAATTTATAACTTGTACCTTAAATTTTACAAAATTATTATAGCCTAATAAAAGGGAGGCCTATGCTCCAACCGGAGATAAAGGAATTGATGATGAATAAAAAGATTTTTGAGTTAATTTTTAAAAACCTTTTATTAAGGCGGACTTTGCTTGAATTTATTGGCGCTTTTAACAAAACAAAATATTGTAGTGTTGAAAAAAAAAATAAAACGTATTTTTTTTAACTGTTGCAAAAATAGTCAACCATGAATACCCTAAATGTGTTTTATTTTAGCTGAAACCAAATATCTAACAACACATATACAAATTTTTTAAATTTATTTAAATGATACTAATTTTTTCATCATTCATTTTTTTCAGGTAAATTAATAATATAAAATATCGTTAAATATCGATACTCAAGCTAAGGTAAATTTTAATATAAGTAATTTTTGAAACCATTTTTTAACAAAATAAATTTAAATTCTTCCTCGGCATGTGTATACTTACTTGGTCATCTGAGCCCAAGCTATAAATCCAGAAAGTTTGTAAAATTTTGATATTAATCGACCTGGTTGTACCATCGTTTGTATCGTCTATAAATAACCAAGAAATAAAACGATTTTAATAATCAGTTTGGTATAAAAAAAAATTAAATACGCCCAATTTGATTTTACAAGGTATATAAAAACGGTTTTCAAATCACACGGTCTGAAAAAATTTTTGTTCATACAATCGATTAAGCACCATTTAAAATTAATTTTATATTGAAATTTTTGAAATTGGCCTTTCAAATTCAAATTCTAATTTATTTTCCTAGCAGCTAAGGGATTTAATTCGCCTTTTTTTACACTGGCTTTTCCGTAACATATCATATAAAATTAGTTAGATGTAATTAACAGGCATACGTTTCAATAACGACTCAGAATTCTGTCCAGGAATAGGTCTAGTCAGCTTTTTTGAGCCTCTTCTGTACAGAGAAGCATCATCATTGGAGGAATTTTAGGAAATATAAAGGTTAGGTTGCACAAGAGAGTGCAGCCAAGCATAGACCTTTTGGTCCTTAGCTGTGCCAGGTTAGAGGTTATTACGCAAAGTGATGGTCGGTTAAAAATTTTACTTTTTTGGCGAAATTGAGTAGACGGCCAACTTGCAGCCTGGCCACCTCTTCTAGACCGACAAACGCTAGTTCTCTTAGGTAGCCACATGATATCTAGAGATGGCTGGGCAGTCGCAAAGTACGTGTGCTAGGGTCTCAGGGACTTCCGGATCCCGGCATATCCTGCATAATTTGCTTGCCGTTAGTCCCATCCTATGCGCATGCTTCGCTAAGAGGCATTGTCCTGTTAGCACACCCGTGATGGTTCTGCATTCAGTGCGTGAGAGTTTCATTATAAAATTAGTTTTCTGCCGTAATGAGCCAGCATGATTTTCGCTGTGTGACAGCTGTCTAGATTTTTCCATCTAGCTTCAGCTCTGCGCTTCATGTTGCACTCCAGCATAGCGTTAAGATGTTTGATCGGTCGGCGTCGTGTATTTGTCCCTCCGGAAGCACAAAACCGCTTTTGGCAATTGCATCCGTCATTTCATTCCCCATTATGCCTTTATGTCCAGGCACCCAGTAGATTTGCAGTTTAAGAGCCGCAGCTAATCTCTGGATGACTGCCTGGCATTCAAGGACATGGAAGAAGGATGTACAGTGCGATACAATAGCCTTGATAGCGGCTTGACTATCTATAAAGAGGCTTACCTTTGCTCTAGTTGAAGTGTCGGTGCATGTCAGCTCAGGAAGTATAAAGTTAACAGACGAATTTATAGATCCAGACTCCTATTTAGAGAAATAATTTCGACAACTGGGTCTCACAATTAAATTATAGACAGCTTAATTAAAATTTTCAATGCCAAGCCCACAAAGAGAACTTCTTAAAATTAATATTTTTGGGCAACCCAATAATAATTCGAACGTCACCTTCTATATTTCTGCACCTTTGAACTATTGTTACCGCATCAGATGCTTCAAAAAAGTGTTTGGCATTTCTAAGATCAGAACTTGGAGTATCTTGGAAATATGTTTATGATATGACAATAGTAGATTAATCTTGGATCCCTTATTGGGCATCAAAACCGTTGATATTCCTAGAAGAGGCAGTGCAATCAGAAGTTCTTCACAAACGCAGCACATCAGAGCCAAAACTTTACTCAAGAGAATCGATTCTTAGAAGCATTTATAAGCTGGAAAGTTTTAAAAAATTGTGGTACACCCCGTGCCGAAGACGGATTTCCTTCATGCTACAGATTTTTTTTGCACTCAGTCATACAATCAAATGTGGACCTTTTTTTGTTCCTGACAGCCAAAATTAAATTTCAAAGAAGAGACTGAAAACCTTAAAGGGAACGTTCTTTCAAATTGGATCGAGAAAATCAGGATTCGTAGAACATTTGTACGAAAGGATTTTTTGATGCGATTGATATTTATAGAAATAGAGCATTTAGAGATAACCTGAATCTTGCGCGCTGAGAGACTTTCTAAAAACTTCAAACGCGTTTTCCTCCAAACCATGTTTTTCATCACAATATCAGGGACACTTTTGATCTATTGTTCTGATTACCTTCATTTAAAGCATTTTTGAAAGAATATACATTTTTGTACGGTTTATAGAAACAATATACATGAAAAATTGTTAAATTGTTAGTTTCAAGCTAGGTAAAGTCTATTTGTGAAAAGTGAACAAAAAAATTTGTTTCCGAACCTCCTCATTTCATGTAATTTTTCTTGAAAAGTCTTTCTTATTTGGTGTAAGCCATAAAGAATTTCATTAATTTTAATAAACAAAAAACATTTTTCACTTTATTCTTCTACAAGAGTCTGGAGAACTGAAATTCGTAGACGATGTTTTGCGTGCAGAGACAGACAAGAGCCGCCCTTTTGAATTTCGTCGCGATAAGAATGTGCAATTATTGTACAATAAAATTCACATTTTACAATCAAAGGAAGTTTGTATGTCTTTTCATTAATACCAAACTTCGCCCGCTTTTTCGGCCATATTTGAAAGAATCTCCCCTTAAAAAGACACCTGCTGCTAAGTAGAGAACTTTAAATATCTTGATTTTAATGAAGAATATCTTGAAAATCTATAAAGCCAAGGATATATTATTAGTAGAGCACCTTCGCATAAAAATCAGCTTTTCCTCAGCTTAAAAAACGTCTAGCAGCGCCCATTTACAGGATTACCTTCTACATGCTACCTTTATCGATTTACCAGCTGCCCCTGGGGGCTGTTTGTCGACAATTATGCCAGCCAATCTTTAAAGTAATCTTTTCAAATGTTTTTCTTTTATAACCAAAACAAATTGACTGCTACTAAAATAGTTATTCCAAGAAATCGAATAAAAACATAGTCTAAGGAATCAAACAATGCAAACCCAAGACGCAGTTTGGGTTTTACGAGACACACACACAGCCACACACACAGGCAGTTGCACATGACTGCCGTTTAGGTGTGCCGCACAATTGTTGTGGCGCATTGTTGCAGTAAACTGAAAGCCCACCTCAACCAACCCGCCATGCTCGACTAAGCCATCTTGCAACCATTGAAACCGATGCCACAGGCCACCAACAAGCAACAGCTATAGGACAAGCAATGCCTTTGACTTGAGTGTGTGTGTGTGCCAGGACAATCTAGCAGGCAGTATCCGGGTAGTCAAGGTACGCAAAAGGATGGGTTGAAGCAAGCAGCTGCTGCCGGTTTTAGATGTGCTGCGTGTCAGCTACAGCTGCCATACAAAGTTGTGCCAAAAACGTTGCAGTGGCAAAGGGGTATGGGTAGGGGTAGAGAGGGGGCTGTGGTACTTCAGGAGTAACAGCAGTCAACGTCATTGTCACGCCTCTTTCCATTTGCCAACATCGTCGTCACCGTCGTCGTCGGTGTCGTCGTTCCCCCCAACCACTAAACCCAAAAAATAAAACCCTTGCTCCAAAAGATGTTTGGGGGAAAAACTTGGAAGCTGCTATTGCTTTTACTTTTGAAATTGTATGCAAGATTTATTAAGATTTAAAAGCTTTTATATGTGTCTCTGTCAATTGTCCGTGTGACACACTCACACACACATGCGAGTACATTGCCCTGCCACAGCTGGAGATGAAGGATACAGAGAGAGAGAGAGAGACCTACTATACCATTCATATGCATGCAAATTTCTCGTAACTTTTTAGATTTTCACTTTGTTCTACTACTATTACAAAATACTACTATTATGATAACACTTTAATTGAAAAATCTTTTGTATTACAAGAGGCAAAAGTTGCCATTGTGCTACATTGCGTATGTGTAATACAACCAACACAACAGGGCATCACTCATACGCAATGTTGGCCCGAATTTTGCATAGATTAAAAGCGTACAACAATAATACGTTCAACGAGGGCTGGCAGTAAAGTAAAGATTTTAGAGGTTTATGGGTGAACTAGTTTCACTGAACTAGTCTGTGGGGAAGTTTTTCTAAAAATCCTGTGATCCCTTGTACTATTCTTTTTTTGAGATGCTCTGAATAGGGTTTTTTTTTAGTGAAGGCTCTTTCAAATTTGACGAAGCTTGGGAATTATTTGTGGCATGATGAAAAGATACAAAAACTTCCTATTTTAATAGTGGAATTCGATTTTTATTGTACAGTCTCGACGAAATTCAAAATGGCGGCTCTTGTCTGCCTCTGCATTTAGAACATCGTTCCCGAATTGCAGTTCTCCAGCATCTTCTAGTGAAATGAAATGAAAAAGGTTTTTTGTTTATTAAAATTAATGAATTTCTCTATGGCTTATACTAAACTAGTGAGCCCGGCAGACGTTGTCCTGCCCAAAATTTTTGAAAACTCTTAAAGTGAATAAACATCGTAAGATTTTCTATTTAGCTTATCTGGAAAAATATAAGATTTTTAGATTAGTTTGCAGCTCGATTCAAACTTGCACCATTATTAGTCGAATGTTGCGCTTCACGGGTCTGTCTTAACCGAATTCTTTCACTTTCATTGCGATCTTCACGTTCCTGGGCAGTACGATTAGATTGATAATTAATTTGATTCGTTGCATTTCTTGGGAGACGGCATTCCCAATTGTCCTAATGCTTTTATAGCCATCGCCAAGCATAGATCTTCAATATGAATTAAAGCTTCATTGTAAACTTCCGGCGTTGATTCCATCACTGGATTACGTTTTGCTTGACGTACTCGAAACAAAATATCTTCTGATAAATAATATTGATATTTTATCCACAATTCAGGTGGATTTGATGGAAAGTATGTTGCCAAAATAATCGCAATTAGAACACGTATTTGATATGGATGAGCAGTAATAGCAGCATCTGCTAAAGTTTGATCCCAGTGCAAATCATTTTCCAACAAATTAAATTTTTAACATACGTTGCACACAATACTCCATTCACTGTTCTCAATAATTGAAACGATGTTGGACCTCGAACATTGATTAACAACGATACCAGTTTTTGTTCATATGGCAATATACACACAAAAACCGATATTCACAAAAATACGTATATCTCACGATACAATACACACAAACATCGCAATAGGCTTAAAACCTCCGTATTGATAACCTCTAACACACGCAAAAATAAGATTCGCAATCCATCTTCGCGTTCATGAGAACACCCGTGACACGAAAAACATAAGTTTCTTTAATATAGATCAGAATGAGTTTTGACGAAATTGTAACTGATTTTTCACAAAAGGATTTGAACTTGCTTGAAACTAACAATTTAACAAATTTTTTATGTCCTTTCAAAAATGCTTTAAATGAAGGCAATCGGAACAATACCTCAAGAACTGCGCTTGAGATTCTGATGATGGTTCCGAGAAAAACGCAGTGGAAATTTTTAGAAAGTCCCTCAGCGCGTGCGACTTAGGTGCGTTCAAAACGTTTTGTTTCTATAAATATTGATCATTTAAAAAAATACCATCGTATAAATATTCTACGAATATGTAGCAGTCATTTTTTGTATAAAAAATTTAATTTTTTCAACCAAATTCGAAAGAAAGAAAAAATTAATTAACTTATTTTCCGCTTTCTATTAATAGCCTTTTGATACCAGCGATTTTTTCGTTTGAAATATTTAAGATTTCAAATATTTTCAAATTTCACAAAACAATTGAGACCAGAAACGAATTTGTCCATATATATGGACAGTAGGGTGGCCATTTTTGCAACATATCACGATGTAATAACGTAATAACGACTTAAAAGTTTTCTTTTTACCCACATTTAGCGTCTTTAAAATTTAAAGAATTTGTTTGATTGGGAACCAGCTTTAAAAGTTGATGTGGAACAATACAATCAAAAAAAAAAAGTGAAAATTATGAAATTTTACCTATTTCGGTCGTCTTTGAATTTAACAGGTGCTATAAGCGAGTAAAATTAAAACTTTTTAGGCGGCCTCGTTATCGGTTTCGTTGGCTTACAAATTTTTCATACTAACGATGGCCACCCTAATGCATACTGTGTGCCATCCACATCAATTATAAAATATTCGACAGCTGAGAAGAAATCTAAAGCGAATTGTTCAATGTTTATGAGTTCAGGTTGTGCAACTTCGATATCAATCAATAAATATTTGGACAGCTGAATCTAAGCGCAGAAAAATAAAAATTTTTTGCATAGACCTCATAGGACGTGAGTGGTTACCACCCTCGACATAGATGCCAATGAAATGGTGGAAAAAAAAATACATCAAAACGCATTCCTAAAAAAACGAGAAAAATTTGTATTCTAAAAATTCCTACAGTCATCGTTGCGTTTGAAACTACTTTATTGATTGATGAGGTGGAACATATTTTGAAGAACGATTTGATTTTAAATCGTTAAAGCTAAAAAAAATTCTGAATTAGGGTGGATCAATTTTTCTCGGTATAAAGGCTCTCTGAGTTTTTGATTCTTTAGATCATTCTAAGCCATTTTGCTAAACTATGGGTCTAAAATGAAATTTGAGTCGCCCACTTTTTCAAAATTTGTATTTTTTTAAATATTACAAAATCAACTTAGGCCTTCCAAAAAACGTTTTATTTTGCCCTCTAGCCAAATGTGTACTTGGGTCTTTTAGGGGTCGACAAAACCATTTTTGAAATCTATTTTTAATTTGTAACGCTGCCAGGGGCGCTTTTTTACTGATATTTCAAATTTGACATCTTAAGCGGGTCCTGTACTACCCAGACTTCATTAAACTTTTAGGATCATTGGAGGTTTATATTATGTTTGTATATATAATACAAGAATGTTTCAGATAAAATATTCATTTCTTGGTATACTTAAAAATTTGTAAGACACGGCAAAAACGTACCTTAAAAAATCGTTGATAATAGTTCATTATAAAAAATGTTGCTTAACTTATTTAATGTTACTCTTAAAATTTGCCATAAAATTCCGAAACGAATATTCAGAATAAAAAGAAATTATTAAAGTTATAATATTTACATTCCGAGGATTTATGCTTAATTTGTTACCTCTCCAAGGCACTGTCATTAAAAAAAATATTAATATTAGTAATTAAATTTGTATTATTTCCGCAAATAAAAATTATTTTTTTTTTTAGACAATTCATATCTTTACATTTTAAAGCTATTTTTTTTAGTTATGATGGAATATTGAATTTAATTTCAATATTTTTAAAAATATATATTTGAGCTAATTTTTTTTTTATTTTAAATAAAATATTGAATTTAAATACAATTTATTTTCTAATTTTAAAATTATTTGTTTTTAGTTTTAATGGAAAATGAAATATGGAATTAAAGTTCAAAATTTTTAAAAATGTATTTATTTATTCTTGAGCTAATTTTTTTTATTTAAATTTTTTAGAAAATTAATATCTTTACATTTTAAAGCTATTTTTTTTTTAGTTATGATGGAAGATGAAATATTGAATTTAATTTCAACATTTTTTAAAATATATCCTTGAGCTAATTTTTTTATTTTAAATAAAATATTGAATTTAAATTCAATTTATTTTTTAATTTTAAAATTATTTGTTTTTAGTTTTAATGGAAAATTAAATAAGGAATTAAAGTTCAAAATTTTTAAAAATGTATTTATTTATTCTTGAGCTAATTTTTTTTATTTAAAAATGAAGTATTGAATTTTTAAAATTAAAATTTTAAAATAATTTTTTTTTTAAGTTTTGATGGTATATGAAATATTGACTTTAAATTTAGCACTTTCTAAAAAATATTCTTGAGCTATTTTTTTTTATTGAAAACAGAATTATTGAATTTGAATACAATTTATTTTTCAAAATACTCTTGAACTATTTTTTACAATTGTTTTTTTTAATTTAATTTATTTTGTATATTTTAATTTATAAAAAAATGTTTAGTTAGAAAAAATTAATTTAGCAGTATATTAATTCAATATTTTTGTTAAAATAAAAGTAAAAAAAAAATAATAATAATTATTTTAATATTTTAATTTAATAATTATTTTATTAATAAAAAGTATTTTATTTTTTTTATTTTACAAGTTTACAGTTGTTATCTTTTACAACAAATAATTATACCCTGTACCGTATAGTACAAAGGGTATATTAAGTTTGTGCAAGCCGAAAATGTATGTAACATATAGAAGGAGTCGTCGGAGACACCCAAAGTTATCTAAAATATGATCAGGGTGAATAGAGAAGTCGATATACCCATGTCCGTCTGTCCGTCCGTCTGTCCGTTTGAACGCCTAGATCTCAGAGATGGTAAGAGCTAGAGTTACCAAACTTTCGCATAAGATCCCATATTATTCCATAGAAGACAAGTTTATTTTATTTTTTGATATCATGGTAAATTATATAGCTCCCATATGGGTGTTTGAGACGACCTCGACAAAAAAAAGGTTTTAGATGGATAATTCGTTTGATTAATGAAGATGTCGTAACCAAATTTGGTATTTAAAAGTCTTTTATGGTTCCCAAGTACTGTACCAAATTTCATCAAAATTGGTTGACTATATCATATAGCTCTCATAGGACCGATCGGCCAAAATAACTTTTTTAAATCAAAATTCGCTATATTTTGTTTTTTAATTAAGATATCGTAACAAGATTTGGCGTTTGGAAATTTTTTAGACCACTTAAGCAATGTGCCAAATTTGAACAAAATCGGTTGACTATATCATGTAGCTCCATAAGGCCGATCTTCCAAAAATCGATTTTTTAACAAAATTAGTTGTGTTTCGTTTGTTTGATATTCGTGAGTTTTTTATAGTTCCTAAGCACTGTACTAAATTTAATCGAAATCGGTTGACTATATCATATAGCTCCAATAGGACCAATCGGTCCAAAAAACGTTTTTTATACCAAATCCGATGTGTTTCATTTGTTTGTAAAGATATTTGAACTAAATTCAGCATTCAGATCTTTTTTAAGGTATTTAAGCACTGTGTCAAATTTTATTGAAATCGGTTTACTATATCATATAGCTCCCATAGGAACGATTGGTCAAAAAAAAACATTTTTTTGCTTAAAAATTCTTGTGTTTTTGGTTTTTTGTGAAGGAACCGGATTTTATTGCAAGCTAGTGGTACAGGTTATCCCAAAGTCGGCCGCGCCCGACTTTGCGTACGTCATTTTTTAGATTAGAACTCTGATATATTAATTTCAAGATCAACGAAATCTAACATAATTGGATCTAAGATTTAGTTACTCATGGCCCTACTGTTTTAATACTTATAGACTTACTATATTAATATAAATAAATAAATTTCAGAGATTAATTATTTTTTTACCCACAAAATTGTTGTGTGCTCGGCTAGACTAATAACTTTTCAGCCTGCCCTCGCATAATGAAATTGTTTTGCTGTAATTGTTGTTTGTACTCCGTATCCTTGTTGTTGTTGTTGTTGTCATGCCCTGATTGCTTTTGAACGCCTTTTGATATGCAAATGGCAGTTGGCCATTCATTGGCCATTGTCTAAATACATTGCCCACATCTCGTCGCAATTTGTTGCCTCTAAAATTGGAAAAATATCAGTAAAAAGAGTATATAAAATTTTATATATATAACACATGCATTTAAATGTGTTTTCATGTTTTTCAAATTTGTCCCAGATTTTCCTATCTACATCCAGCCAGCCAGCTAGTCCTGCTCTGCGGCATTGTTTTTTGGCTAATAGCCTTGGCAATTGCCATTGACTTTAATTTCGGGCTTCAAATGGGATTTCTGTTGCCTTAGAGCAAGTGCATTTTGGTTTTTGGTTAACAGCCCGAGGTGAAAATCTCATTGAGCACGGCTTTGTGTTGTCAACTGGAAAGAAATCTTGATAAATCTGAGTTTGAGCTTTAAGGATTTGGAATAATTATAGTAAGCATTGTTTTTATTTCAACATAAAACTGAAGATCTTATCCTTTGGAATGACGTTTTAAATTAAGTTAATGGAAGCAGTCTCAAACATCTAAAATGGAACCTTCAGCACAAAATTATATATATGTTCATATAGTGTTCAGTCTGATTGAAGTTTATCAGAAAATTCGTCAGAATCTTAAGCAAAAAAATTTCCAATTTCTTCGAATTGCTGCTTAAGTTTTAGGATGCACAAAGTTCGCTGCCTTTGGCACGTCTTTCGAATCTCATACAAACCATTGAGCATATCACATCAATATGCCAGCAGCAAATATACATTATAATATTTTCTTATTATAATATCTTTCTATATACATTTATGTATAGATTCACAAACTTAGATACTTTGCTGCTCACATAGATACAAGTACTTAGTTCAAATTATGCGTGCACGTTTTGCAACGAGAGCAATAACAAGAAAAAAGAGGACTAAAAGCAGTGTAAGGACCAGCGAGAAAAGCATTTGCAAGGCAACCGGAAGTAGATACTATTGCGGACACTTTAGCGCACTCACACAGATACACACTAACACATACATAAATGCACTTGAAGTGACATAAAATTGAAATTTTCATGAAAATGTGCCAGGCTAAGTTGCTGCAGCAAAATTTGAGTGAGTCCTTGCGGCTCAACAGTAGAGGACATTGCACCCAGTAGCAATAGTAGGATTTTAGCTTGGCAGGAGTTTTGGATTTTTGGAGTGATTCACCCACAATTTAAATTTTATAGTGGGGTAGACTTAATCAATAGAAGCTATTTAAAATTGCGTTTGGTGCAGTATATAGATTTTCCCATAAATCCGCCACTGCGACCCATTACTCAAAAATCAAAAAAACTTTTACCATACTTTATATGGATAGGGATTGCAGGAAAATGGTTAATAGTGATAAATAACACTGTACTACAAAATCAAAAAAAATCAAAGAACTTTTCAAGTGACCTAGTGTACGTTGTAGGTCTTGACGAGTAGATCACGACAGTGTGTTTTAAAATTGTCTAACACCCCCAAAATCGCAAGTTATTGCTTAAAAACCCTTTTTCGAGTACTGCGATCACTTCCACAATCACAACGTCGCCATTTTACAACCGATTGATTGCTTTACGGTTTTGGAAAGAAGAAGATTTAAGCTTTAAGATGATATACATTTGTTTATACTTCATATAAAGCAGCTACGAAATTTTTTAAAAGCTATCTAAGATTTACACTTTTTTTTCGTTTTTCACACTTTGAAGTCATTTTTATATAACATTTTGTTAAAACACCTTTACTTTTTTACATTTAATTTTAAATAAATATTAATTCCAAGTAAGAAAAGTCATGGTTTATCAAAATCGGTCGATAAATTTTTAAGTTACGACGCTTATTGCAAACAAGAAAATTAAACTTCCATCAACAAAAAAAAAGTTTTAGATGGATAATTCGTTTGTTTATGAAGATATCGTAACCAAATTTGGTATTCAAAAGTTTTTTATAGTTCCCAAGGACTGTACCAAATTTGATCAAAATCGGTACACTATATTCTATAGCTCCCATGGGACCGATCGGCCAAAATAACTTTTTTAAAGAAAAGTTCGCTATATTTCGTTTTTTAATAAAGATATCGTAACCAAGATATCGTTGTGGCCGTCGGTGGCTTAAGTGGTAGCGTACTCGCCTCTAAAACCGAAGGTCGGTGGTTCGATTCCCCGCAGTAGCACTGGTGCATTTGCCTAGCACTGGCATCGCTAGCTCAAAGACGCTATTTGCCATGAAAGTCTCTATTAATTAAAGACACCGCCGTTCGGATTCGGCCATAAACTGTAGGTCCCTGTTCTGTACGAACAGTTATTAATAGAGATCCCCTAAGCCCTTCCTCCAAGGGGTCTAACTGGGAATTATGTATCGTAACCAGATTTGGCGTTTGGAAATTTTTTAGACCCCTTAAGCAATGTGCCAAATTTGAACAAAATCGGTTGACTACATCATATAGGTCCGATCTTCCAAAAAATCGATTTTTTAACAAAATTTCTTGTGTTTCGTTTGTTTGTAAAGATATTTCAACTTAATTCAGTATTCCGATCTTTTTTAAGGTATTTAAGAACTGTGTCAAATTTTATTGAAATCGGTTGACTATATCATATAGCTCCCATGGGAACGATTGGTCAAAAAAAAATTTTTTTGCTTAAAAATTCTTCTGTTTTTGTTTTTTTGTGAAGGAACCAGATTTTAATGCAAGCTAGTGGTGCAGGGTATCCTAAAGTCGTCCGCGCCCGACTTTACGTACGCCATTTTTATTAATAAACTAATTATTAACATTCTTAACCTTATTTTTTTTACTTTTATTTCAAAATAAAATGTTGAATTAAAATCCAACATTTGTTTTATATACTCTTCAACAAATTTTTTTTGTACTATTCAAGAAACAAATTCAAAAAAAAAATTTTTGGAAAATAAATTGCATTTAAATTAAATATTTTATTTTTAAATAAAAAAAAATTAGTTCAAGGATATTGTTTAAAGAATGTTGAATTTAAGTTCTATATTTCATCTTCCATCTTCTTCTTGTCAACTTTTAATACAATAAAAATAATATTAAATAAATGTTTTAAAATTCGAAATTATTGTATAAAAAACAAATGCAAAAATTTGTACTAAAAATTATGTTTAATAACACAGCCACACAAAAAAAATATTTTTTCGGGTCTGGAGGTCAGACAATGTAAACTATATCTATATCTATATATTTCGGGATCGCTGAATCCGAATCCGAGGTTCAAAAAACTCACTTTGGTGTACCCTTTAAAAGTTTTTAGGCTGTAACATACATAATATACCCTTTGAATGCATAACAAAAATGGCGTGAAAAAACTGTTGCCTATCCGCCAGGCGCAATTGGACTTCATCCGAAAAGCTGCACATCGCGGCTGTTTAAGACAAAGCGACTGTTGGAGGCAGACCCCGGATTCAGATTCAGAGACAAAAAAAAAAAATATAATAAATACGGTCTGACCTCCATACACGAAAAAATATATTTTTTGGGTGGCTGTGTAATTAGATCCAAATTCGTCTTTTCATAGATACAAAAAAATTAGAGCTACAAATATTTTCAAGAAATTAAAACTGTATTTGAATAATGCATGCATGGAAATAATTAACAAATTTAAGTATAAAAAAATTTATTTTATTATGATATTATTACACTAAATTTAATTTTAAAAATGTGGTACAGTTGAGGTGTTGTCCAACAGTGGAATGCCCTGTACTTTTTCTGTCGAAAAAATGTTTTCTGCATATTCCTATTAAGAACTTTCCAATTGGAACAAAATTTTTATTTCTTTGTCGAAGTTCGATATTTATACCTATATGATCCGTAAATTTTTACCGATTGTGATGAAACTTGAAAATGACGTCAAAAAAGCTATTTAAAGTATATGGGGTAAGTCTCAAGTTGATATGTTGAGGGGTGTGGGAGAAAAACACGGTAAATCGATTGCGGGGGTAGTGGGTCCCCATCGATAATATTTGGATGTGGATTTTTAATAAGGTAATGTCAAGGGGAGGTGAAATTTGTATATTTTTGATAATAGCTTTTGCTGCATTAGTCCGATTTTGTTCACTTTCGATACACAGATGCGCGAAACCGTAACGCATCATTCTGTTAAATTTCAGATGAAAATATTAAACAGTGTTGCCAAAAACCGCGATAATCTACTGGGGAGGAAATGGGTGAAGATATTGACATGATTCAACAAACTTCACCTTCTGAGGAAATATGCGCACCAGCTGGAAAAGTTGGGTGTTACTAGCTCTAGTCTCCGAGATCTAGACGTTCATTCGGACGGACGGACGGACATGGCTCAATCGCTACCCGAGGTTATGATAAGTATTTTGGTATTTTGGTATAAATGACTTGGGCTCTGCCGCGCCTCCTTCTGTCCGTTACATACATTGCACAAATCTAGTATACCCTTTGTACTTTTAAGTACAGGGTATAAAAAAAAGTCTTTATTCGAGAAGGTGTTTTATATATAATTACGTTTTATAGTAACAAATGGCATAAAACAAAATTTGACTTGAAAATTTATTATTTTCAAATAAACTTCAAATGAAAACATATCTCTTATGATGGCTCTCCATCTAACTTAATGTCTTATAACTAATTTTAGCAGAGCTAAAATACAATCCTTTGATATTGCAATTTTTATAAGTATAACTTTAGCACGAGGCTCTACTGTACTGGGTATTACGATGAGTCGGTCCATCAAATATGCAACTTAAACAAAATCAAGCTATTTAATATTTTACACTTTGCCACTAAAAAATCATTTATTTTTATAATAAAAATAGTTAACAACCTATATTTAATCGCAGTTTTTTGTTATATATTGCTCATATGTTATTAATAAAAAAATATTAAAATGACTGTAGTCACGCATACCTATTAGTTTGTGGGTCAGAATATACGAAGCTGGCCCATACTTGACAAACCGACAATTTTTAAGCCTTGCCCTATTTATTTCTTAATTTCGGTAATTCCACAGTCAAGCACCAACGAACGCATTTAAAGTGCAAAAAAGTAAAAGAAAACTATTCCAGGGTATTCACGCTTACTTATGTTGTGCAGTTGAGGAGTATTGCGAAAGCAAACAAAGCTAACTTTTAAATCTAAAACTGCAATATACCTCAGCTTGGAGAGAACGTGTTGCAAAATATGCTGTTTGCGGCATTTTTAATACTTCAATATCTTGGGCAGTCTACGTTAACAAAATTTTATACTAACAAAAGGAAAAAAAAGTACAAACTCAACAAATTAACTGATAAATTAACAAAAAGATCGTTCACGCTTTAGCCTGCTGAGTTTTTGTGCAACTTTTCAGCAAGCGTGAATACTCTAGAAAATTTTGTGTTATTTCTTTGCGCTTTAGCGTGAATACCTCAGTATAAAAAATTGTCTCGTTTTTGACACAGTATAAATGATACAAACGTTAGATTCTATAAAAAACGAAAGCATTTTTCGAATTAATTTACAGATAGGCAAAAATCTGCCAAATGTAAAAGAAAAATTTAATTCATTTACAGTCAAGAAGTCGTCTCATGCTGCAAAAAAAAAATATTTGTAGGCTTACAATTCTCAAACAGTTAAAACTTCATTGGCATATAATAACTTGTGTCATTTAAGTAAATTTTAATTAAATAGAGTGTTTATTATATTATTATTAAATTAAATATTTTAATGTTTCATATTATATAACGTTTGTAAACCCGAAATACAGCGCAGTAGGTACATCATAAATCAATGAGAGGGGTGATTAAAAAATATTATTCCGAAATATTTAAATACTTGAATTCTCCGCCCCCTGCGTTCTACGTACAACAACCGATCTTTTTTATTAAATTCAGATTATCCAGACTAATCGTTATTTCCATAATCTTACATCAGAAAAAAATAAAAGTTGTGTCCGTAAATAAATAACATATAATAAAAAAAATAATTAAAAATAAAATCTCAGCTATAAAATAAATTGTTGATTTAATAAGTAGACATAACCATGTTAATAAACGTATACGAGGTGTGTTCAAAAAGTAAGGTGACTTAAGCAATTTCGCGGGCAACGTATTTTCGATTATCGATTTTTTTATTTTGTTGTGTTGGTACACTCTTCCCGAACATCTGTACCAAATTTCAAAAGAATGGCATTTTTTGTTTGGTTGTGAGAGGCGTAAAGATTATAAGTGTTTTGCGTGCTCGGCGATTTTTTGCTATCGAAAAATATGGATCAACGGATTTGCATCAAATTTTGTGTAAAAAATAAAATTAAGTGCTCCGTAACACTTGAAATGTTGACAGTAGCATACGGTGAAACTGTTCTGAGTAAAAAAAATATTTACAAGTGGTAGAAACTCTTCCAAGATGGCCGGGAAGATGCCAATGACGAGCCTCGCTCTGAACGCCCAAGCACGTCAACAACTGATGAAAACGTTCAAGCAGTGAAGAAAATTGTTTTGGAAAATCGTCGAATCACTATCAGAGAAGTTGCTGAGGATGTCGGTATATCGCTTGGCTCGTGCCATGAAATTTCTTCTAACGTTTTGGGCATGAGACGTGTGTCAGCGAAGTTTGTTCCGAAATTGCTAAATTTTGACCAAAAGAACCGTCGCATGAGCATCGCTTAAGAGCTGTTGAATGACGTCAGCGTCGACCCAGATTTACTCAAAAGGGTCATAACTGTTGACGAATCATGGGTATATGGTTATGATATCGAAACCAAAGCCCAATCGTCCCAATGGAAGCGGCCAGAAGAGCCAAGACCGAAAAAAGCACGCCAAGTTCGATCAAATGTCAAAGTTTTTGCTCACTCTTTCTTCGATTACCATGGCGTGGTGCATCAGGAGTTCTTACCATATGGTCGTACGGTCAATAAACAGTATTATCTGGAAGTTATGCGCCGTTTGCGAGAAGCAATACGAAGAAAACGTACAGAATTGTAGAAAAACAATTCATGGCTTTTACGTCACGATAATGCCCCTGCTCACTCATTTTTGCTTGTGAGAGATTTTTTGGCCAAAAACAACACCACAATCATGCCTCAGCCACCATATTCACCGGATTTGGCCCCATGTGAGTTTTTATTGTTCCCTAAACTAAAGAGACCTATGAAAGGACGGATATTGGCAACGATTGAAGAGATAAAGACAGCATCGCTGGAAGAGCTCAAGGCTATACCGAAAAGTGCTTATGAGAAGTGTTTTGAGGATTGGAAAAATCGTTGGCATAAGTGTATTGTATCTGAGGGGGATTACTTTGAAGGGGACAGCATAAATATTGATGAATAAATAAATATTTTTTCTTAAAAATACAATGTCACCCTACTTTTTGAACACACCTCGTATGTAAGGCAGTTTTAATAAAGAAATTTGCGGAACTAGTTCTTTTATTTTGCATCCCATTTTAATAAAATGTTAGTTTAGGTATAAAATAATGTGAACTGTTGTAAATTAAAATCGAAAAATCGTTAAAACTTAAACAAAAAAAAGCAAATCTGTTTATTAAACGTTTCGCTTCGCATATTCTGCACCTTATGCATATGTGTGTGTGTGTGTGTGTGTTTGTGTTTATATAAGAACATATGTGTGTGTTTGTATGGCACTTAACTGGGTCGCTTGATTTGCATTAAAAATGTTAATTTATTTTGCCCCAAAGGTCACACACACACACACACAAACACACACACACACTCTCTCGTCAAGCTCAGCAATGTGCGCCTGTTGTTATGCTGCAGTTTTTTGCATATTTGCGGCCCTACTGCTTTGCCGCCATCTTGTTGCCTCAGGGCCATGCATAATATCCTATTAAATGGCGGCAACAACACGGTCAACAGCAACAACAACCACAACAGAATCAACAAAATGGCGTCGCCTTTATGCTTAGCAACAAATTTTTTTGTTGTTATTGCTATTTTTATGGCTTTTTTACTTTGGTGGCTTTTGAAGCGATTTAACCAGAGTTTAAAACTGCCTTGCAATTAAATATTTAAATTGTATTTCATGTGGCATATTTATGCCTATACAAGCTTGTTTATGTAAGTTCACAGTCAGGACTCGCATATTGCGATGCTCACTTTAGGCAAGTTACAAGTTCCAGTGAGTTTACTTTTGTTTTAGCCAGTCTTGGGAAAAATGAGCTAAATGTGGACTAAGCTTTGAATACATTGCTTAATATGTGTTGTGTCTGGCTTAACACTATCTCAAAAGATTCGAAAGATACATTTTGAGCATTCAAGACCCCCACTACCTACGTCACAAATAACAATTTCGTTGTATCCGGATCTCGGCAACCATTAAAGCCAGTGAAATCAAATTTGACCAAAACAAGCGCTTTATTTGTATGCAGATAATGTTTGCCGATTATTATAGACATCTTGCATCTGTATCTGTGCGGTTTTTGTCCATATTATATTATAAATTATGATACCCGTTGAGAAATTTTCACATTTTCAACACAAACTATTACAAGATAGCAGAAAGAAGCGCCCGAATTCGCCTAAGCAGAAAACAGGTTCAATTTTGTATGACAGCTATATGAAATTGTGAGCCAATTTTGATGAAACTTTACAAAAAGAATTTTGGCTGCGATATTTAAAAATTGTGAAAAGCTTAATAAGAATTGGTCCACTATTTAGTATAGTCACCATATAAAAGTAAACCTTATTCCGAGAGACAAAAATATCGCACCTGTTCATTGCGTAACCTTTAAATTGTTCGATCACGGTTTTAACACATAAAAGATAGAGCCATCAGATTTCTAAACAAAAAAGATTCTACGAAAAAAATATAGCACCCCTCTATTACTCGAGTCTTTTATACATAATAAGTGAGCCCTGCAGACGTTGTCCTGCCCAAACTTTTCGAATACTCTTAAAGTGAATAAACATTGTAAGATTCTCTAGTTAGCTTATCTGAAAAAATGTAAGATTTTTAGATTAGTTTGCAGCTCGATTCAAACTTCCTCCATTATTAGTCGAATGCCGCACTGCACGGGGGTGTCTTAATCGAATTCTTTCACGTTCAATGCAATCTTCACGTTCCTGGGCAGTACGATTAGGTTAGGTTAGGTTACGCTGGCCGGCCACAACAGAGTGCAGCCTAGCATAGACCTTTTGGTCCTTAGCTGTGCCAGATTCGAGGTTATTACGCAACGTTATGGTCAGTTAAAAAATTTTACTTTTTTAGCGAAATTAAGTATCCGCCCAACTTGTAGCCTGGCCACCTCTTCTAGACCGACAAACGCTGATTCTCCTAGGGTGGTCAGACGATGTCTAGAGATGGCTGGGCAGTCGCAGAGTACGTGTGCTAGGGTCTCAGGGACTTCTGGATCCCTGCAGATCCTGCATGATTCGCTTGCCGTTAGTCCCATCCTATGCGCATGCTTCGCTAAGAGGCAATGCCCTGTTAGCACACCCGTGATGGTCCTGCAGTACGATTAGATTGATAATAACTTTGATTGGTTGCATTTCTTGTAATTGAAATACATCATGCCATGATCGATTAGGAGACGGCATTCCCGATTGTCCTAATGCTTTATAAGCCATCGCCAAGCATAGATCTTCTATATGAATTAAAGCTTCATTGTTCCGTCATTCCGGCGTAAGTTCCATCACTGGCTTAAGTTTTACTCGACGTACTCGAAACAAAATATCTTCTGATAAATAATCTAGATATTTTATCCACAATTCAGGTGGATTTGATGGAAAATATATTGCCAAAATAATCGCAAATAGAACACGTATTTGATATGGATGAGCAGTAATAGCAGCATCTGCTAAAGTTTGATCCCAGTGCAAATCATTTTCGAACAAATTAAATTTTTGACATGCCTCTCGATAAGTTGCACACAATACTCCATTCACTGTTCTCAATGATTGAAACGATGTTGGACCTCGAACATTGATAAACAAAAATATCAACTTTTGTATATACGGCAATATACACACAAAAGCCAATATTCACAAAATTGCGTATATCTCACGAGCCAACATACACAAAGGCATCAAAATAAACTTAAAACCTCCGTATTGACAACTTCTAACTTACACAATAATCAGATTTGAAATTCATGAATGTGTTCATGAGAACACCCGTAACACGTACATCATAAGTTTGTTTTATGTATATAGATTCATTAAAAATAAATTAATACCTTCAAAATGTTCCACTATCGTACTACGTCAAAAAAAAAACATGATTTTCAAAGTCTACTGCAACACTTAGAGTATCCAGGATATAAAATAAATTAATTTAGCGCATCTAACGAGGTAACACTGTATATTACATATTTGTATGTAATATTTGAGCCTGCGTTTAAGTGCGGTCAATTTTGAGTAATTTGCGTGCGGTTTTTATGTTGCCTCATTTTGAAAATGTGTTTTAAATTATTCAACGTCATTACTTGAGACATTTGGAAGGCCACAAAACTCAAAACCTGTGGTCCAGGGGCGGCTGAGGGTTGAGGCTTGGGTTGGTTGGAGGGTGGGTGGCCTAAACACATACATAACTAAGTGTTTGCGTATGTGTGTGTTTGTGTGTCTATATATATTTGTCATAGCAATATTGACATAGCACGGAATGACCCGCACATTTGACGCCGCCCTCAAATACTACCTAAGGGAGGAGATATACAAATCATGAGAGCAACTCGGTTGCTTTCACTTTTAATACCCTGTAACCAGAAAGAGGGAAGGGGTATATGAAGTTTGAGTAAAAAGTTTTCTAAAGCAAAGAACTAGAGTGCTACAAAGTAAAGGGTCTAGCATATAAAGTGTTTGATCTTTTAAGAAACGATTTGCTAGCGAAACTAAAAAATTAAAATTTATGAAAAAAATATATATATAAGTAAAAAAAATAGCAACAATAAAAAAAAAATAATAATAACCCTTGCAAAAACTATTATTTTTATTATTGCAATAAATTAAATAAAAGCATTAATACTAATCAAATTTAAATAAATAATATTGTTTTTTTAAGTTTGCCGTAATATTGAAATTTTTAAAAAATTTAATTTTTCATATTTAAACCGTTTGATTTCCCCAGCTCGGTACAGTGTATATTATAGTCGTTATGCTTATTCTCTAAATTTCCGCTTATTTTGAAATTTTGTCATTGCGGTTGCATAATTGAAATATTAAATATTTAAATTATTCCATTTACCTTTGTCATGCATTTATGAATACAAATTCGACTACAAAATGGCTGCCGTTTGTTGCTGCTTCTTCTTCTTCGTCTTCTTAATTTAGTTATGAGTTGTGGGTTTTGCTATTAGCCTTGATTCGTTTACTTCAAAATACCTTCTGGCTTTAAAGTTTGTAATTTCTACGTCAACTAATATTTTAAATCGCTAAATGAGAAAATGGCGCTGCAGTTTGGTATTTAGGTGAAATATTTCAAAAGGCTGCACTAATCTGAAGCTTTGTGGTATAAACGAATTTCAAGCAGAAATATTATTGGATTTGAAAATTTTGAAGTTGTTGGTAGAAACTATGTAAGATTTATGCCAAAAGTGGAACATTGTTAGGGGGTAGCGTCGAATGTCCTGTTCACAACATTGTTCTTATTTTTCCAATGGGGCAATAGGTAAACTGCTTGAACTGCTTGATGAGAGTAGCGGTGAAAAGACGCCTACTCTCACCAATACTAATTAAGATATAGCGGCCTTTATGCTTGGCACTGTAATTATAATTTTGTATTAGTGCGTTGATTTACTAATCATCTATATATAATATCTCTCTTGGGAGCTATGCGTACCTGTCCGACAGCTGTCATGGAGTCAGACCTTGGACTCACACCACTGCACATTTTCATCCAAAAGTCAGCCATGCAGAGTCTACTACATATCCAGATCACATCTGGACTCTTCGCAAGTGACACTGTATCGATCTGCTCTAGATCAGATCTTATGATCACGGAATTGTGTCATAACAAGAAATTTAGATCTCATTTCCCAAGTCGGGAGGTGGGTCCAAAACTGTGCAGGGTGTTCGTGTTGGAATCGTTAGACCCAACAACAGAATCTCTACTGCAATAGGCATCTGGCCCAGCGTCTTTCAAGCAGTGATTTATGCCATAAAGGTCTGCGCCCTTAGTATCATTTACAAGGGAACTAGGGGAGCAAACATCTGTATTTACTCATATAGCCAGACCCTGTGGAAACCTCCGGTAGCAACAATGGTTCACTGAGCAGGGTGTAGGTGTTGGAATCGTTGGACCCAACACCAGAATCTATACCGCAATGGGCATCTGGCCCAGCGTATTTCAAGCGGAGATTCATGTCATAGAGATCTGCGTCCTTAGCATCCTTTTCAAGGGAACTAGGGGAGCAAACATCTTTATTTACTCAGATAGCCAAGCAGTATTGGGGCAGTATCATCTTGGAGCAGCTCCTCCAGGATGGTTAAAGAATGCTATAATTACCTCCAAACTCCCGGAACAAAAGGTAGCATAGTGGCCACCACACTGTTAGATACCATCTACAGAAAATTGGCCTATCGGACTCTTCAGAGTGCAGACTCTGTCTCTAAGATGATGAAACCACCAGACATATTCTCTGTGACTGTCCAGCGCTGGTATGGAACAGGGCCAGTCACATGGGAAAGGAACGGATTAGTCCCTTCCATCTTAGGTCAAAACCAACAAAAGACATACTGCTATTCATGCGGAAAGTCTTTTGCCGTAATTTTTGGGTATGGTATAAAAGATCTTATGGTCGCAGGGCCCCACCTCTTTGTGAGGAACCCTTACGACGAGAATAATAGTGCGTAGGACCACTTAATGATCAAGGAAGTGGCCTGGGGGTAGTAGGACCCACAATCAAATATTACGAACCACTAGGCAGGCACACCAGCTTTTTCCAAGCTGAAGTCTGTGCTATTGGAAGATGTACAGTATTTAATCTGCAAAAGAACCACCATGTCAAGGATATTTTCATTCTGTCTGATAGTGAAGCAGCGTTAAAGGTATTAAGCAAAGCCAAGAACACACAATCAAAAAAGTGAGAGCATCACTGGATAAATCAGGAACCAGGAATAAGCTCACGATTAGATGGGTTCCAGGACATAACAGCATTCCTGGAAATGAGCTGGCATATAAACTTGCAAGGACCGGTACTGCAACACCGCTAATGGAACCGGAACCACACTGTGGGATTGCTAACCATGTGGTGCGGGGCCTACTGAGAATAGATGAGAATAACAAGCGACAACTTCACTGGGCACCGACAATCAAAATCCATCCTCTCTGACTACAACCGTAAGAGGGTCAAAGTTATGATAGGATAGCACACTTAGGCTTAAACCGGCCCGTTGTAATACCGCATATCTCTGTATAGCTCTTCTCCTGAGATAATCCCGCTAGAAGGATTCCCATCACGTTGCCACGATGTGGCTGGCAAGCCTCATCTGACATATAGAAGCTCAGCTAGGTTAATAAAGAAGCAATTTCCCAGATGATTATTCCTACATCTACTAAGAGCATCACAAGAACAGAAGAAGTTTTCGATGATTCAACCTCTTCTACGTCTTGGACAAAGTCATGATAACTCACGGTAAGAGCACCGTTAGAATCCGGACGGACCTTCTAGTAGGACATTGTAGACTCCGCAGCCACTTAAACAAAATTTGCATAGCGGATAGTGGACTATGTCGCTTCTGCAGCATGGAGGTGGAAACTGTAGACCCTCTCCTATGAGAATATTTGGAACTCGACGGTGAAGCAAACAAGCTCCTGGGTGGGCATGTACGTTCTCTCATCGGAGATCGTTGTTACACTAAGTCCAAATAAAATACTGGAATACATGCAGGCCATAGGACTTTTGGGAGAGTTTTGAGCCATGAAGGGGTAACAAAAGATCCACTTGAGTCGCATTTTACACCCAGAAATAATAATTATTGGGAATAAACTGCTGAACAATAAAATTTTGTATTATATTGAATACATATTAAGTGTTAATAAAGGGTGATTTTTTTGCTATATTGATTTTCAAGCTGATTGTTTTGACAGCTCAGGCGTGATTCATGACAAAGTTAAAAATGTTCAGTTAACATTGCCATTTTATCATGGCAAGATTTTCGTCCCAACAACGTTTATAAATTTTCCGAATTTTATTATCAAAAATCGTGCCCAGTAAAAAATGTGCTCAGAGCAATATGTCCATTTTACGGTCGTCATAATCGACCTTCTGAGCCGGCTATTAAAGCTCTTATGACCAAATTTCGCACCAATTTCTCTTTATTGGGCCTTCAAGCACCAAATCATCTACGTAGAGTGCGTACCGAAGGGAAAATGGCTATATATATTGATTATGCCAAAATTTAAGCTTCCGGATGGGCAAACATTAATTCACAACATCAAATAAAAATTTCATACATTTTGGCTGTTTTTTTCTTAATTTTAAAACCAAAAGCTTAAAAAATCCTCATTTTTATCTATAACCCATGCCAATCTGGTTTCTTCGCTTATCGATAGATGGCGCTAGCACAAAGTGGTGCTGTGTAATAAAGTTCCTAGCGCCGTAAAACTTAATTTTAAGACTTATTTAAATTAGTCATATAAAGACACGCGCTTAAGGTTTCCGAGCCGAATGGGCAGCCCTGGGAATAAACTTTCGCTTAAGATAGCTATTATAAAGATTGAAGGAAAGGAGGTGCTCCGTTTTGTATAGCTGGAATAAACTAAGGAAAGTGTTACACTACTTTCTGGCTTACCCATTGAAAGTTTCAACTGATTCCAACGACTATTGAATTTTGCCTAAAATTGTGTTTGAATCCTTGCAGCAGATAATACCGACAAGAAGTGTGACGTCATAGTGAGAATTAAAACTTTGCTCTTCGTATAGCTGGAATAAACTAAGGAAAGTCTTACACTACTTTCTGGCTTACCCATTGAAAGTTCAATAGATTCCAACTAATATCGAATTTTGCCTTAAATTGTGGTTGAATCCTTGCAGCAGATAAGACCAACAAGAAGTGTGACGTCATAATGAGAATTAGAACTTTGCTCTTTGTTGAGCAATGCGTCTAAGCTGGCAACGTTATTGACAAAACAAAATAGACTCTCTGAATAGCTACATATTTAGCAAATGTCTCAAAAGATTCCAGGAAAATCAATTTCAACACGTTCTACATCAAATATTACTAATTAAATAGAATTGGCTTTTCGCATCAATAACCACGCCCTAAGCCTGGGTTCTAATTATTCATGCATATTTTAACATAATTCCCAAGCATTTATCCTTTCAAGAATAATGAGAGCAATGAGTAAAACTTATAATTGATACTTTCCACAGAAGCAACAAAAGCATTGAAACAATCTCTAATGAAAAGCTGAAGGCAATATGCAATTACAACTTGTGGAAAACTGTGGAAAACTCTCGACAGCTCAGCTATGCAAAAGCTAATCCTTAAGCATATTATTACCACATGATTGCATAGGTATATTTATTATATATGTATTCCGAGCTTTTATTGAAATTATAATCCCTCAGGCATTTGGTATATATTTTAACGTAACAAACTTCCATGAAGCTATTATTAATGCATATAAACAATTTAAGTAAATTCAATCAAAGTCAAAAATTATGCATATCAATTAATTGATTTAATAGCCATATAAAAATAATATAATATGCCAGAACAAAGACACAAACAAGTAAATGATATAAATTTAATATGCACATATATATTTGTATATACATATATATATGGTATATGTACATAGGTTTTCAAGCCTTAAACGAGTTTGTGGTTTTTGGGGCTGAGCACTTAATCAAACTACATACTGAGTCAGTCATATACTCTATGTCTATAGAAGTAAGGAGTATTATAGACTTGAGGCGTAGGTACTAGGGCGGAGAAAAACAGAAATTTTATTATTATTTATTTTTATTATAAACCAGATTTTAGTTAGATTTAGACTTTAGACCTTTAGGCTGCAAGCATTATTGACTACAATAGATCTCAATAAATTAAGAGAGTGCCACATTTTTTAAAAGATATCGATATGTTCCAAATCAGAATAAAATATTCTAAATCTTGGAAATCTTGTACAGCTTCAAACCCATGTTGGACCTCCACTCCTCAAACTAATATTGAGCACTCTCTTACAAGCTTTACACACCATTCTATAGCTTTTAAGAAACTTCAACTGGATGACAGATTAGGATAACAATGTAGTCTGAATTTCTTTGGAGAGAGTCGAACCCCCAGGGCTTGCTAGTGTGAAGCCTAGCACAGAGAACTATTTTTTTTCCAGTCGCCTTTGGGCATCGATTTCCGAGAAACTCTATTTAGAATTGAAGTCACGATCCAAGATGGAACACCTCGAACGGCGCAGCGCCGCGCTTAAAATTTTGCATCAAACTCGGAAAACCCGATACTGAGACCCTCGGAAACATTAAAGACGCCTACGGGGACAGTGTACCAATAACTCAAGCTGTTCCGGATGCCAATCGTCCAACAACTTCCATAGGTTAGGTTAGGTTTGCTTGTGTAGGCAGCTCAGATAGTGACTGAGATCATCCAGAGACTATGAGGTCCATTGTGTTGCCTGATTAAAAGAAGGAAAGAGGAAAGAAATTGAAGAAAGGAAGGGATTGTGGAGGAGGATTAAAATCTGTAGGATATCCCCAACCGCCTAAGTCTCTCATGTTGCAAAACCATTTCGAGAATTCGACGAAAACAGCCAGGTCCGCTATGGGCTCAAAGGCTAGACTACTCAGATCCTCAACGAACGGTTTACCTAGAAACTGGGTTCGTCTTCTAAGAAGCGCCCGGCAGTCACATAGCAAGTGTTGGATGCTTTATGTGTCTTCCTTATCTACGCAGGAGGAAAGGAATTGAAGAAAGGGAGAGATTGTGGAGGAGGATTAAAATCTGTAGGACATCCGCAACCGCCTAAGTCTCTCATGTTGCAGAACCATTTCGAGAATTCGACGAAAACAGCCAGATCCGCTATGGGCACAAAGGCTAGACTACTCAGATCCTCAACGAACGGTTTACCTAGAAACTGGGTTCGTCTTCTAAGAAGCGCCCGGCAGTCACATAGCAAGTGTTGGATGCTTTATGTGTCTTCCTTATCTACGCAGGAGGAAAGGAATTGAAGAAAGGGAGAGATTGTGGAGGAGGATTAAAATCTGTAGGACATCCGCAACCGCCTAAGTCTCTCATGTTGCAGAACAATATCGAGAATTCGACGAAAACAGCCAGATCCACTATGGGTACAAAGGCTAGACTACTCAGATCCTCAACGAATGGTTTACCCAGAAACTAGGTTCGTCTTCTAAGAAGCGCCCGGCAATCACATAGCAAGTGTTGGATGCTTTATGTGTCTTCCTTATCTACGCAGGAGGAAAGGAATTGAAGAAAGGGAGAGATTGTGGAGGAGGATTAAAATCTGTAGGACATCCGCAACCGCCTAAGTCTCTCATGTTGCAGAACAATATCGTGAATTCGACGAAAACAGCCAGATCCACTATGGGTACAAAGGCTAGACTACTCAGATCCTCAACGAATGGTTTACCCAGAAACTAGGTTCGTCTTCTAAGAAGCGCCCGGCAATCACATAGCAAGTGTTGGATGCTTTCGGTCTCTTCCTCATCTACGCAGCTGCGGTAGAAATCGTGAAGGGGAACGTGCAACCACTCAGCCATATTGCCCATGGTGCAGTGCCCGGTTACAATGCCTAGCACCATCCTAGTCCTGTTTTTATGAAAGCGCATGATTTCAGATGTTCGCATTGGATCATATATCGGCCAGAGTGCTCAGGAAAAGCGACAACCGAACACCATGTTCCATTCTCTTTCCGCCAGAGCTCTAGCCGTCTCCCTGATTTGCAATACGACGTCAGGTAATGGTCTTTATATGTCCGTAGCCGCAAGGTTAGCTGCCAGCGATGAGCCCTTCCTGGCGCACTCTTCAAGGCGGCGCCTTGTTAGCAGGGACATCTGAGTGACCCGGAACCCAGCAGAGGGTGGTGATGGATACGGTTGAGCACTATCGTCATGTTACGGATCAGTTTACTCTTTATGGTATGCGATGACAGAGTCTTAATTTCTGCTTGATTATTGACAAGAATTACAATGTTCCTTGGACTTCCGTCCAAGGTGCGACTAAGTGAAACTTGCGAGACTGCAAAACACTACACCAGTCGGGGAGGCGGAATGAAAACTTCGTCGAATGTTCTTCAGAGTAGATGCTCTTGCGCCCTCATCCATCTTCGAGCCATCAGTATAGATCGTCAGCTCGTTTCTTTTTAAGGGGGTTCTTTGCATCCAATCTTCCATTATCAGGGTGAAATTTGTACAAAGTGAAGAGTTTTCTGTACTTGCAATTTCGCACAAACATTAATCGGTTTGTTGACAAGTTAGCGCTCTTGTACAGTAACGTCCAAAAAATTATTACCAAAGATTTGGCCTTGCGAAAAGAGTGCCTAGTTTGTGCACTGCTAGTGAAGGAATTTCTGGACAAGTACAGAGTTGACCTGCCGGCTCCTGAACAGATGCTGTTGCTCTTTCATTGGCTTAAGCGAAACCTTAAGAAAACCGATGCAGCTTCTTAGGAGACGTCTAAGGGGCTGAATCCGATGCCGTAAAGCGAATTTAAGAAGGCGTGTGCGCTGTAGGGCTTATGTTAAGCGCATTAAGGCTGCTATTTCGAGGACTACTGGAACTTGCCTCGATTAGTTCAATAACAAAATTTTAATTCAGTATTACTACTTTTTAAACACACAATGTGTTTTCTTAAAAAAAATAAAAACATTTTTTCTTTCATGCCGGCTGGTCAAATGTGGTTTTGTTAAATTTCATTTTTTCCAGAGTATCAGAATAATTTTGGCTGGACTCTATGCTAAAAAAGATAAAAATCATGCACTTAATTAGATTTTGTCTTCTCTCGTTCTTTTAAAACTCTTCCAAGGAAGCATCAACTTGTAGCAAAGTCATCAGAATATTTTTGGGGTGTGCAAGAAATGCATTTTTTAATTATTTTTAGTACAATGTTTTGATTATATCTTTTTTTTTCAAGAATATTTATTATTGGAAATCAACCCTTGATTTTATGGGTTATAATCCAACATTTATGAAAAGTAAGTCACTATACACTTAAAGAAAACTTTTGTGTGGTATCATTTAGATTACTCTATATATATCCAATATTTAAAAAATCAAGTAGACTATGTGATATGACACGCCTTCTGTGGTCGTTTGGATGAAGGCGTTTTAGGCGTCTTCTTGGTCTATGACAGGCCAGGGCACATGCAACCGAGTTCGGATGGTTCCTTATGCGATCAGCGTAACGGTCGCTAAGTTTATTCAATACATCACCCACATAGGGAATGCCTAGATCCTTGTGAAGGTTTCGATTTCGGATATACCACGGGGCATCTGCAATTTGGCGCAAAGTTTTGTTTTGTAAAATTTGGATTTTTTTAATATTTGACTTGCCAGCTGTTCCCCAGACTTGAAGGCCATAAGACCAAGTTGGCATAATTAAACTCTTATATAGAATTCTTTTATTATCCAAAGATAGCTTGATATTTCTACCAAGTAGCCAGTAAAGTCAATATTACGTGAAAAAATAATCCGAATCATATTATACAAAAAAAATGAACAAATCACGAAAGCCCGCTATATCGAATGTAAGGGAACTTATTTCTAAAATGCAATCCCGCGAGATATTTACGTTTTCGATTGAGCAATGCCGACGTTTAATTCGAACGTCTCGTGAAAAGAGGATGCGAATTAGAGTCCCAGGCACCATGGAGTCGGACCCTACATTCAAGACTTATTTGACGTACAAAAATTTAATTTGGAACTTAAAAGTAGAACTTAAAACAGAAACTGCAAATATGCTGTGGCATCTAAGCCAGCTCAATGACGTCATAATCAACATTATTAAAACCAAGGATGTCCCAAGAAAGTAGAAAGCACAGGTCAAAAGCTGAAACATCTCAAACAGATTATGAAAGACGACCGTAAGCTTCTCTCTACACTATTGCCTGCATCAAGAGAAAAACAGCTGTGCGTACCAGCTGTGGCAATAATGACGTCACACAGCTTTAAGTATGTTTATCAGCTGTATCATGAATTGAAAGATTATTTGCTCACCTTTTCACTGGCGTTGCATGAAATAGGATTAAAAACTACGGATATCGCCTATGTACGCCAGTCCTATCTGCAGACAATGAAACAGCTCAAAATATTAGATCAACTGTTGGACCAAGAGCTATTGTTTTGCAGAGAACGGCATGAAGAAAACTTAAGAATTGTCATCAAAGGCGTGCGCAAAAAAATTGTTTATTTTTGGGAGCTTCTGTTCAAGTCAGAAGAAGAATGTAATTTGTTTGAAGAATTGAGCAGCGAAAATTTTAACCAGCAACAAAAATGCAATACCTTGGTCAAAATTTCTGTTTTTTTTCAAATTGTTTCATAGTAAATGTTATTAAAGAAAGCATTTGACTTTATTTTGATTTAAAGATATATATGAGTGCTTAAAGACGCTCTGCCATTCAGATTCGGCTATAAACTGTAGAACCCTGTTTTCCTTAACCATGTATTGATAAGGGTCCCATTGCTTACAATTAATTTCCCATTTAAGGATAGAAATATTACAAAAATATTCTAGGAGAAAGTTAGTTTTAAAATATAAACAAAAAAAAAAAAAAACAAATATTAATATAAACGAAATACAAACATTGTAAACCTTTTTCTCATATTAGCTTCTATACTATTCCATGTTAAAACCATTTGAGAATTACAAGCAGTACTAAAGGAAATTTAAATTCAAAGCTTTTTTGCTGTTTTTTCTGGACTTGGACTTATCTTAAAAGAAAAACTATTTATAGTGGTATGATAATTATATATATTAAATAATAAATTTTAAAAGGTAATGACTGAAACATAGTTCTAAAAAATCGGACCGTCTCAGTTTTTGTTTTATATTAAAATAAATGTTATTTATTTATTATTTTAAAAATGCCGACGATTGTCTGATATGAAAAAATGTAACTATTATTAAAGAAAAATACTTTAGTTCTTTTTAAATAAACTTTTATTGAAACAATCCTCAGCTGATGCAAAGTAAAGTTTTATTTTCTTCTGTTTTTGCTATGGAAATAATGAATATGTAATTTCAGACTTTGTTTCTGAAATGAAATAAAATAAAATAATAAAATGAAATAAAATGAAAAAAAAATAAAATAAAGTGAAATAAAATAAAATAAAATAAATGCATTAAAGCACTTTTTCCATTAATTATTGTATAATAATAATTCCTTTTTTTTTTGCATTAATGCATTTTTTCGAATAATCATAATTATTGTATAATAATGAATTCTTTCCAAAAATACTTTTTTTATTTCTATCAAAAATACGAGGTGTATTCAAAAAGTAAGGTGACTGTGTATTTTTAAGAAAAAATATTTGTTTATTCATCAATATTTATGTTGTCCCCTTCAAAGTAATCCCCCTCAGATACAATACACTTATGCCAACGGTTTTTCCAATCCTCAAAGCACTTCTCATAAGCACTTTTCGGTATAGCCTTGAGCTCTTCCAGCGATGCAGTCTTTATCTCTTCAATCGTTGCAAATCTCCGTCCTTTCATAGGTCTCTTTAGTTTTGGGAACAAGAAAAAGTCACATGGGGCCAAATCCGTTGAATACGGTGGCTGAGGCATGATTGTGGTGTTGTTTTTGGCCAAAAAATCTCTCATAAGCAAAGATGAGTGAGCAGGGGCATTATCGTGATGCAAAAGCCATTAATTGTTTTTCCACAATTCTGGACGTTTTTTTCGTATTGCTTCTCACAAATGGCGCATAACTTTCAGATAATACTGTTTATTGACCGTACGACCACATGGTAAGAACTCCTGATGCACCACGCCATGGTAATCGAAGAAAACAGTGAGCAGAACTTTGACATTTGATCGAACTTGTCGTGCTTTTTTCGGTCTTGGCTCTTCTGGCCGCTTCCATTGGGACGATTGGGCTTTGGTTTCGATATCATAACCATATACCCATGATTCGTTACCAGTTATGACCCTTTTGAGTAAATCTGGGTCGACGTTGACGTCATTCAACAGCCCTTGAGCGAAGCTCATGCGACGGTTCTTTTGGTCAAAATTTAGCAATTTCGGAACAAACTTCCCTGACACACGTCTCATGCCCAAAACGTCAGAAAAAATTGTATGGCACGAGCCAAGCGATATACCGACATCCTGAGCAACTTCTCTGATAGTGATTCGACGATTTTCCGAAACAATTTTCTTCACTGCTTGAACGTTTTCATCAGTTGTTGACGTGCTTGGGCGTCCAGAGCGAGGCTCGTCATTGGAAGAGTTTGTACCACTTGTAAACATTTTTTTTAATCAGAACAGTTTCACCGTATGCTACTGTCAACATTTCAAGTGTTACGGAGCACTTCATTTTATTTTTTACACAAAATTTGATGCAAGTCCGTTGATCCATATTTTTCGATAGCAAAAAATCGCCGAGCACGCAAAACACTTATAACCTTTACGCCTCTCACAACCAAACAAAAAATGCCATTCACTTAAAATTAGGTACAGATGTTCGGGAAGAGTGTACCAATACAACAAAACAAAAAAAAAATCGATAATCGAAAATACGTTGCCCGCGAAATTTGAAAAGTCATCTTACTTTTTGAACACACCTCGTATATGCAAAAATATGCGAATTCCCGAAAAGGATATTAAATAAAATCATACCGCTGAACGCAAAATCTTTGACGGATTTACTATAGCTACCAACTACTATCATCCACAATTTAAAATATTTATTGAACCATTCCCATATCTGTGAATTTGTAGAGAAAAAGCTGCAGTTCTTATTTTGCCTGAAGCTCCGCAAAAATTTCACTTTTTATGAAATTGCCTTTGCCCAGACATATTTTTTACAAACTCAGTCTTAAATACTGGATTTTTTTAATTTAACACTTATTGTAATATTTTTTTATTATTATTTAGTATTTTTTTTTGTACTTTTGTGGATAGCAGCCCATAGTGGCATTGTATTTTTTTTTTTACACTGTCCGCGTAAAGTTAAACACCTGAGGTGTTAAGAGAAGGACAGCCATAGTTACTATGGAAAAAAATTAATGCTAAAAATTTTTCAAAACGCTTAAAATCTGTCAAGAGCCGCGAGCAAGTACAGCGTATTTTATAGTCGGTATTTATTGACAATAAGAATAACAAAAAATACAAATTTTTTTCCTGCAGCGATTTACGTATATAAATTGGTTTATATTTATTATATGTTAAATATTTATTTTTGAAATGCTTGACTATAAGCTAATTGCCAGCAATAATAAAAACAACAACAGCAACACACTCACACAGATACTCGAGACACTCACACACACACAGATATAGGATGAGATAAAACTTAACTTGGCTTAGCTTTGGCATCACGAACTCTTTACGGCATTCAATTAATTAAAATTTAATATTTATGAAGCTGTCATAGCATGAAAAATTGTGCAATTATGTTAATTTATCAGTGAGACTCACAGACACACACTCAAACAAGCACACACATAGATACACAGATACAATGACAAATACATGCATAGATGAGCTGCCATAGAAGCTGCGCCATAGCAGCGACAGTTGACATATGAAGCAAACGCCATTTTGTTCTCCATGCGCCATTGTGTCTGGAGACACACACACACTAACAAACATAGACAGTTGCAGGCTTTTAGGCCTGAAACTGTTGTAGTTGCTGTTGTTGTTGCTGGTCCTGTTATTGCATCCCAAAGGAATTTTTCGAGTTTGCTGTTTGCGTAATGTGAAAATTATAGATTTTACTGCATGGACATTGCAAATGGCTTTGTGTCCTAAATACCCAGGACATAAATTAACAATTCATAAAAAAAAAAACGAAAAATACAACAAAATTACAAATGAAAATGGATATCTAGCTGGGGATGTCTACAATTTATGTACTCGAGCAGTTCGACTATAACTCAGTGGCATATAGAGCATTGGAATTTCTTTGAAACTAAAGCTAATGTATTAAAAGAATCTTTTTCAGAGAGTTTTGTACAAAAAAAAAACTATGAGGCTCTGTTTCAGTACACTAGGCTGAATTTAATGATTTAAAAAGCCTCATACAGAGCTGAAACTGGTTCGAAAAATCTTATAATTCTTGAAAAAAAAAGAAAAAATTATTTTTAAATACAGTTTCACAATGTTTATTTAGAAGTTTTATTTTAATTTTATTCTTTTTTTATTACTCGTGCAGCGACTAAAATTATTTATAAATAACTAGTGAGCCCGGCAGACATTATCCTGCCCAAACTTTTCGAATACTCTTAAAGTGAATAAATATCCCAAGATTCTCTAGTTAGCTTATCTGTACAAATATAAGATTTTAAGATTAGTTTGCAGCTCGATTCAAACTTTCACCATTATTAGTCGAATGCCGCGCTGCACGGGTCTGTCTTAGCCGAATTCTTTCACGTTCATTGCGATCTTCACGTTCCTGGGCATAACGATTAGATTGATAATTCATTTGATTCGTTGCATTTCTTCCCATTGAATTGGATTAATCGATTAGGAAATGGTATTCCCAATTGTCCTAATGCTTTATTAATCATCGCCAAGCATAGATCTTCAATATGGCATAAAGCTTCATTGTTAGCTTCCGGCATAAATTCCATCATTGGATTACGTTTTGCTTGACGTACTCGAAACAAAATATCTTCTGATAAATAATCTTGATATTTCATCCACAATTCAGGTGGATTTGATGAAAAATATGTTGCCAAAATAATCGCAAATAGAACATGTATTTGATATGGATGAGCAGTAATAGCAGCATCTGCTAAAATTTGATCTCAGTGCAAGTCATTTTCTAGCAAATACAATTTTTGACATGCCTCTCAATACGTCGCAAACAATACGCCATTCACTGTTCTCAATGATTGAAACGATGTTAAACCTCGAACATTGACTAACAAAAATATCAGCTTTTGTATATATGGTAATATACACACAAAAACCGATATTATATCTCACGAATTAATACACACAAACACATCGGCTTAAAACCTCCGGATTGACAACCTCTAACACACGCAAAAATCAGATTTGAAATGCATCGACGCGTTCATGAGAACATCCGTAACACGTAAAACATAAGTTTCTTTTATATACGAGGTGTGTTCAAAAAGTAAGGTGACTTAAGCAATTTCGCGGGCAACGTATTTTCGATTATCGATTTATTTATTTTGTTGTGTTGGTACACTCTTCCCGAACATCTGTACCAAATTTCAAGTGAATGGCATTTTTTGTTTCGATGAGAAAGACGTTAAGGTAATAAGTGTTTTGCGTGCTCGGCGATTTTTTGCTATCGAAAAATATGGATCAACGGATTAAATTAATTAATTAATAAAATGAAGTTCTCCGTAACACTTGAAATGTTGACAGTAGCATACGGTGAAACTGTTCTGAGTAAAAAAAATGTTTACAAGTGGTACAAACTCTTCCAAGATGGCCGGGAAGATGCCAATGACGAGCCTCGCTCTGGACGCCCAAGCACGTCAGCAACTGATGAAAACGTTCAAGCAGTGAAAAAAATTGTTTTGGAAAATCGTCGAATCACTATCAGAGAAATAGGCTTAGTTGCTGAGGATGTCGGTATATCCTTGGCTCGTGGCATGAAATTTTCACTAACGTTTTGGGCATGTGACGTGTGTCAGCAAAGTTAGTTCCGAATTTGCTAAATTTTGACCAAAAGAACCGTCGCATGAGCATCGCTCAAGAGCTGTTGAATGACGTCAACGTCGACCCAGATTTACTCAAAACGGTCATAACTGATGACGAATCATGGGTATATGGTTACGATATCGTAACCAAAGCCCTATCGTCCCAATGGAACCGGCCAGAAGAGCCAAGACCGAAAAAAGCACGACAAGTTCGATCAAATGTTAAAGTTTTGCTCACTGTTTTGTTCGATTACCATTGGCGTGGTGCATCAGAAGTTCTTACCATATGGTCGTACGGTCAATAAACAGTATTATCTGGAAGTTATGCGCCGTTTGCGAGAAGCAATACGAAGAAAACGTCCAGAATTGTGGAAAAACAATTCATGGCTTTTGCATCACGATAATGCCCCTGCTCACTCATCTTTGCTTGTGAGAGATTTTTTGGCCAAAAACAACACCACAATCATGCCTCAGTCGCCAGATTCACCGGATTTGGCCCCATGTGACTTTTTGTTCCCAAAACTAAAGAGACCTATGAAAGGACGGAGATTTGCAACGATTGAAGAGATAAAGACTGCACCGCTGGGACAACATAAATATTGATGAATAAACAAATATTTTTTCTTAAAAATACAAAGTCACCTTACTTTTTGAACACACCTCGTGAAAAAGTTAAAAATCACGTTTTATTAATTACGCGCTAAGTTTAAAAACTGAAATTTAAAACTTTTTTAAAACTACAAATCGAAAATTGTTGGATTTTTAAATTTTTGCGTTTTGTTCTTACGGCTTTTGCTGGAGACACTTTATAATATATTATTAGATTTACCACGTACTGTTTGTAATGTTTTAAATTCAATTTTTATGAAACTAATATATATATTTAATTATATTTTTTCTTTCTTTTCAGGTAAATTAACAACTTAATCGATCGGTGTGGATTTTTTCATAAAAACCAAATTATTTTTTAACAAGTATGTACCATGAACAAACCCAGATATTCGCTGTTCATATTTTTTAGACCTAGACTCTGAAGACGCTTAAGATTTAAGAAATTAGTGTATAGTTTTAAGATTTTATAACTTTTGGATGACAGAATGTCTTCCAGAAAAAGAAAAATGTCTCTTTTTGCGTGTTTTTAGTACCCATTATGGAGTAGTAATTATGATGTGAAGATATACATAGATATAGATGAGATCGGTCATAAATAATATTTATGGTAATTTATGTATCGATAATTCTGTTATCTAGACTTCAAAGTATCATCGCAAAGTCTTTTAAAACCAAAAAATTATATTTGTAAGACTCCATTAGCTATAGTCTGTATTTTCTTGATCTTTGCAAAAATTCTAAATTTTCGAAACGACTTCATACATATACCATAGTACATAGACACACGGAGCTTTTCTTATTTTGTCAACCTTCAGTATTTTTAAGGCTCTTATCTTTTTTGGAGATCTTAAAACCTCTGGTTTGATATCTTTGAAAATATTTGGGTATCAAAACAACAATATTTGAGTATATTCGAACAAATTAAAGTCAATGGATTTTTTTTGGAACTATATATGGGCAATAGCATTCTTTTACCAGAGGGATGTGTGAAATTTTAGAACAGAAAGGTGGCCGAACTTATTCTTTCAATTTGAATTTCTTATCTCAAATATTTCCATCATCTTAAATTTACGAAATGGTTTTTAAATAGAATCAGAATTTTATAAGTGACTCAAAATTAGAACGCCTTATTTTGAAGATTTTTTCAAGACCTTTTTCTGGTTGGAAACAACTTCTTAAAGTCAACATACATGCTTCAAAAGTGTTTCAAAAAGGACACAAATTTCGTATATGGTATATAGCAAACATAAACATGGATTCTAGAGAGAAAAATTCAAACAGCTTATAATTAATTGAGATCAAAGAGCTTCATCTTCAGATTGATCACTTGTTTTTATTTTTTTCGAGTGTACAAAAACTCTAGTAATCTTTTGCTTTTTTAAGGCGTACTTCCGGAACAAGTCTTATATATTTTAGTCAACTTAACGTTGAGAACTCTATTGATGAGTAAAAATTTGACTTATCATCTATGTTTTGCGGTCAGTGTACTTATGCACAAACACACAAACATACACTAACATCTAGAAGCAATAAATATGTGCAGAAATACATATTACTGTTGTTGCGCTTTTCTACAAAGCATTTTCCAGGAAAATATGTATAAATAATTTTCCTTTGCATCCTTTCATAATTTCCACATGAACAATTTGTGTTCCCTGATGACAGTTTATCATGCAGAGTCAAAAATATTAAGTATGCGCAATGTTGCTTTGATTACTCGAACGAAGATGCATTTTTTGGCATGGGGACTTAGTATTAAATTCCATAAATTGTACTTCGAAGGATTTATGTATTTGTAATCAGATTGTTATACTTTATGTTTTACAAATGCAATTAGAAGAACTTTTACAAATAAATCAAGCTTTTGGGTATTTTTAATTCAAATATTTTCAATAAATCATGTCTAAAATGCACTTTGATATATTTAGTAAAGAATGCATCTCTAGCCAAGATGGAAAAGGTCTAGAAATGAATTGTACATCGTCACACAAAAGTAATCCTTTTAAGTACAAAGAGCTTTGGAACTGCAATAATTCTTTTATTCCATATTTGGTCTTCTTCTTAAAAGTGAAAGATATATTTTCAAATCTTCGTAGATAAGTAGAAAAAGTTTAAGTTTTAGGATTTTCTTTGCGCTTTGTCAGTTTAAAATGAGTTATGACTTAAGTGTGTTGTATTTTCTTGTGATATAATTTTTTAAACCTTTTTTTGAGAATTTTATGATATAATAGATTGAGCGATTTGGATTTCTTTGAACCTTGTTCGATTCTTCTAACTGCTCATTGTGCTCTTGTGTTAGTTTTAATTTAAAGAGTTAAAGATAAAATTTTAAAACTTTGGAGATTTCAGAAACCACGGTTCCATAGCTTGAAACCAAATATATTTTTTTCATTTATGTATTATAACATTAAATTAAAAGTTTTATACTTACTAATAATACATTTTTATTAATCCAAAATTGTATTCCATCAAAAAGTGTAAATTATTTTGCACCTTTAAACGATAGAGAAAATTTAAATATATATAAAATAATACATTAATAATAAATAAATATAATATATCCTAAAAATATTTGATTAATTTTCAATGAAAATATTGAAAATATTATGAAGTTGAAAAACAAAATTTTTTATATTCGGATTCCCATATTTTTTAACACTTTTTAAAAAAAAAAACAATCTTGACCCCTTATATTTGCAGTAATTGTTTTATTTTTGTGACTTTTAAACAGTTCTAAAATAAAACTTGCTAAAAATAAATAAAACTGTTTATATATTTAATAACATTTCCGATGTTTAAAATTTTTCACGTGAATAAATTTTGATCATGCTAATTTTTAAACCAAGCGAAGTTTATTTTGGAATTTACAAATAAAATTTTAAAATTATTAAAAAAAAATAATAATTTTTAATCCATTATCCGTAAAAAAAAATGTTATAAAAATTCAAATAGTGAATTTTTGTATCTTAAATTTTGCGGATGGTTGAAAAATGTTTTTATTATTCGAATTTATTCAAGCGACTTTTATTTAACCTTCCACAATTTCGAGCCAAGCGAAGGTTACAATTTAAAAATAAAAAAAAAAAAAATTGGCGAAGTATTCAAGTCTTAGTAGCTATGGATATTTTCATCTATATAGCTTAGGTGTTAAACTTAACGCAGACAGTGTAAAAAATAAAAATAAAATGGCACTATGGGCTGTTGTCCACAAGAGTTTAAAAAAAAATCAGTAGGTTAAAAATACTGATAATAAAAAAATCTTACAATAAGTGTAAAATTAAAATAAAAATAAATAATTTAAAACAGAGTTTTAAAAAAAAATTGTTTGGGCAAAGGCAATTTCATAAAAAATAAAATTTTTGTGGAGCTTCAGGCGAAATAAAAACAGCTGTTTTTTGTGTGGTAAAAAAAAGGTACAGATATTGGGGGGATTGTTGGGGGGATAGTTGGTAGTGTTACTAAATCCTTTAGAGATTGTGGTTTCAGCGGTATGATATTTTTTTTTTTTAACGTCCTTTTCGGACATTGCATATTTTTGCAAATATTTTTGATAGTAATGAAAAATATGTTTTTAGAAAGAAATTATTATTATACAATAATTATAATTATTGGAAAAAGTACTTTAATGCATTTATTTTATTTTAATATATTGTATTATTTATTTTTTTTTATTTTATTTGAAAATTTGAAAGAAAAATGGCGTGAGTAAAGCCTGATGCGGACGACTTTGGGATACCCTATCACTAGCTTGCAATAAAATCCGGTTCCTTCATAAAAACCAAAAACCGAAAATTTTTTAAGCAAACATTTTTTTTGACCGATCGTTCCAATGGGAGCTATATGATATAGTCAACCGATTTTGTTCAAATTTGACACAGTGCTTTAAAATCTTACAAAAAATCTGAATGCCGAATTTAGTTCAAATATCTTTACAAACAAACGAAACTCAACGAATTTGTTTAAAAAAAGTTTTTTGGACTGATTCGTTCTATGGGAGCTATATGATATAGTCTTCCGATTTTCATAAAATTTGGTACAATGCTTAAAACCTATAAAAAACTGACAAATGCGAAATTTAATTCCAATATCTTCAAAAATAAACGAAACACAACAAATTTTGTTCAAAAATCGTTTTTTTTTTTTTGGAAGATCTCCCTATGGAAGCTATATGATATAGTTAACCGATTTTGTTTAAATTTGGTATGTATGTGAGCAATGTGCTTAAGTACTCTACAAACCTGCTTAATGCTAAATCTGGTTACGATATCTTTAGTGAAAAACGAAATATAGCGAGTTTTATAAAAAAAAATGTATTTTGGCCGATCGGTCCTATGGGAGCTATATGATAAAGTCAACCGATCAACCGAATCAAATTTGGTACAGTGCTTGGGAACATTAAAAAAGTTTTGAGTGCCAAATTTAGTTACGATATCTTCATAAACAAACGAATAATCTAAAACGTTTTTTTTTTTTTTTATGTCGTCTGAAACACCCCTATGGGAGCTATATAAATTATTCCCGATTTCAAAAAATAAAATTAACTTGTCTCCTATGGAATAATATGGGATCTAATGTGAAAGTTTGGTTACTCTAGCTCTTACCATCTCTGAGATCTAGGCGTTCAAACGGACAGACGGACAGACACACGGACAGACGGACAAGGGTATATCGACTTCTCTAATCACCCTGATTATATTTTAGGTAACTTTGGGTGTCTCCGACGACTCCTTCTATATGTTGCATACATTTTCGGCTTGCACAAACTTAATATACCCTTTGTACCATACGGTACAGGGTATAAAAAACAAAATTGTACGTCAAAAAATTCTGAGACAAGTCAATTTTAATTTTCTTCAGAGAATCTTCAAAAAATTGCTATAAATGTTTATTTTAATAATATACAAAAAAAAGAACACTTTATCATTCTTTAGAATCGACTTTAAGCCTTTTAATAATTCCACTTTATTTACAATAATCTAAAATTTTGAGTAAAGAAAATTTGACTCAAAAATAAAATTATGCTGCTAATGTTTATGAGCCTTCATCTTTGTGTTGTATTTTGTGAAAGCTAAAAATTGTATTCCATAATCCCAAAACAATTGTTTGAATTTATTTTTCAAAAATTTTGTAAAATTAAAATTGAAAATATTTTTTGGCCAAATTCAAAAAAGCTGCAAAATGGCCAAATTCAAACCTTTTTCAAACTAAATACTTTAAATATCAGATCTGACTGTACATAAATAATATATATACATATATACAAATATTATATATACAAATTATGCATATATATATTTGACATGCTGATGTTTTGTTTTTGTGAATTGTTTTTCGTCTTCTGCCTGGCCCACATGTCGTATGCGTGTTTTATTTAACTGCTTTTCAAATGCCTTAGGTTGTGTCTTTGCCTTTTATTCCATTCCATTTTTTCGCTTTGCTTTTCTTCATCTTATTCTTTATATCTCTATTTATATATTTGTCTGTCTGTCCGTCTGTCCGTCTGTTTGTCTGGCATTGTTATTGACGTCTTGTTATTAGCATGTTCGACAAATGCTTTTATGGCGTCACAAAGTAGTCTCACTTTGAGCCGTTGTTGTTGTTGTTATTTTTGCAGTTGTTGTTTTGTTGTTTCTGTTGCTGTTGTTGTTGTTGTTGCTGTCAGAAGCCAATTTCCATTGACAGTTTTGGGTTAACGTTAAGGCTAGCCCAAGCCACAGAACTTAACTGCAAATATTGCCGTGTCAATGCCGTACACACACACTCACACACACACTCTTACTCCTTGTACCATATTTATATCCTCAAGTATACATAACTAGGATATCAAGTTTCGCCTTCGACATTCTTACTGACTATGAGTTTGTGCTGAAATAATTTAGGAACTTTGAAATAGTTGCAAAAGCTCTTGAAGCTTTTTTCTTTTAAATTTTCACATAATTTTCAACATTATTGCGGAAAATTCATAAACAGCTAAATGAGCTAAAACCGCGAAAATTGAAAGTTCTTGCAGCTTATTAGTGCTTATTAGTCCATAAATTGTTGGGTACTACATAAAAGTTGTATTGCAATAACAAAAAGCTGCCAAAGGATTTTAAATATGTAATGATGATGATTAAATCAAAAATTTTAAAAAATGTAAAAAAAATAAAAAATACTTTACTAACATTATGGCATAATTTGGTATGTAAAAGTTTACAACACTCAAATTCTTAAGACAAATCAAGTTAAGATTTTCGTCTTCTCAACTAAGTTTTAAGGTCATATGGTGATTTTTGATATTTCAAAACGGCGGCGCTATAATGGCCGCCAAAGCAAATTAATTCTAAAATTTAAACACTTTTTTAACTGTTATTCTAAAAACAATGCTACAACTTCTTCTATATTATATACATATATACATGGGTTTTTCCGAAAAAGGGTTCCTCACGAAGAGTTGGGGCACTGTGACCAAAAGGTCTTTTGTACCATACCCTTAAGTTAAAACAAAAGATTTTCCGCAAAAATAGCAGTAGGTCTTTTGTTGGTATTGACCTGAGATGGAAGGACTAATCCATTCCTTTCTCATGTGACAGGCTCTGTCCCAAACCACCTTTTTGCGGCTGCCGAGCCACTGTGCGCCGACATGACTCACTGTTTTGCAAACAATCCAACTTTTTTGTCTGAATTATAGTCGAAGGAACTTTCGTCTGTCCAAAGAACGCTCCTCCAAAATTCTTTTGGCTTATGCAGATGCTCCTTTGCGAAAGCCAATCTTTTCGTCTTCTTTACTTTAGAGATGTACGGTAGTTCCTTTGCTCGGTAAGTCTTGATATCGGCTTCCTTCAAACGTCTTCGAACAGTCCGTTCACTGATAGTTTTATCAGCTTTCTCATTCCATTCATTTGAAGCCAATTGTGGCTTTATGAATGTTTTTCTTGAGTGCCCTCAGAAGGATTCTATCTTCATTCGTCATTGTTTTGCGTTTGGCACCCAATCTTGGCAAGTTGTTAACAGTTATGTTTTTTGAATTTATTTATCTGGTAATGAACTGTTTGCGCGACAGTTTCAATTCATTTGCAATGTCTTTTACGGCAACCCCAGCTTCAAACTTCACTACGATTAAAGCTCTAACAACCGAGCTTAACTCCGCCGTTTTTAACATAGTTTTCAATTATTAGTTCTCGATTTTATTTTTTTATTATAAAAAAATGTTAACAAAATTTGACTAGAAACAAATTTTGATTGATACTTGCTGAGAGATAATTACCACAAAGGTTTCGTCAAAATACTTGTGCCACGAAAAAAATTATTTGCTGGGTGCATTCTTATAAGCAGAAAGAGAATGCAAAATATAATCCATTTGTTTTCATTCATTTTCGCACCGTTCCGTATCGGTACTAATCAAAGCGTAGTCCGATAGTCGCAAGCTAGTTTCGTCAAAATATATATGCCGACTAGTGTATTTAATTCAAATTAAATAATCACTTTTTACAACGAGTGTGCACTTGTTGGTATCCATCCATTCTATAAATAGAACACTCGTTGTTACTTTTTGTAACGAGCACACAGATAGGTTCAAGTGTGAAGTTTTCATTGCCTTCAATCGGTCGGGAACGGAGTAGTCGGCTAAGCGGTAGCCAAACATATGAAAACCCAAAGGACCTGGGTTCGAACTCATCCGTTGGTCAGTCGACGGAGGCACCTACATTGGGGGTTTGTTATGTCGACTGACGTGAAAAGAAGGGAACATAAGCTACCTAAAAATAACAAGCAAAAAATACAAAAAAAAATTAAAAACCCATGTAAAATGAAAAAAAAAAATAATTTTTTTAATGAATTTTGTTTTTAATTTTTTGTTTATTTTAAGGTAATTTTTGTATTTATAGCTCGAAATATTAAAATATTTCAAATTTTGTAAGAAACTAAGTTTCGTACGCCAAAAACAAAAATACAAAACAGAAATTTTTGCGAAAAACTATTTTTTTGTTGCATAATGAACTGTATCATTAGTTTTCAAAAATAGCTTAGGGCAGTTTCCAGAACCTTATCCAGCTAGACCATTTATTGTTAGGATAAATACAATATTTTTATAAATTAATAATAAAAGTTTTCGGCAATGTTAAAAATTTTTTTGGATTTTATAATATTTCAAGGTACTGTTAAAAAAAAATACATAATTAATTGTCTGTATATATATATATATAATTCCCTGTTAGACCCCTTGGAGGAGGGGCATAGGGGATCTCTATTAATAACTGTTCGAATAGAACAGGGACCTACAGTTTATAGCCGAATCCGAACGGCGGTGTCTTTAATTAATAGAGACTTTCATGGCAAATAGCGTCTTTGAGCTAGCGATGCCAGTGCTAGGCAAATGAACCAGTGCTACTGCGGGGAATCGAACCACCGACCTTCGGTTTTAGAGGCGAGTACGCTACCACTTAAACCACCGACGGCCACAATTGTCTGTATATACTCAAAATTAAATAGATCTACCTACCAACCATACATCTCTATTCTTTTTCCTTAATCCACAACTTAATTCAACTCCTCAAAGTAATCTAACAAATTGCTGCAGGACCTGCATTGCCGTCATCGCTCCTTTAACCACAAATCCTCCTCATAAAATAGCCCTAAAGCATTCACTTAAGAAATTTCTCTTCAACCACAAATCCCTTTCATAAAAGAACCTTCAGTTTACACCTAGTAAAAGAATTTCTCGATTATCTTCTTAGCTGTTTAAACTTAATCTATAATCTTGGAGTTATCAGCATCTTAATTATGTAACTGTGCAACTAACCACTTAAAGTTTATAAAGCAAAAAAAAAAAGTTGTCATAATTTTTTTATTGCCTTTCAACACAATCTTAATAAAAGGCAATTCGCAATTTCCAACTTAAGTCCAAGAAAAACACGGGGTCGTCCTTTTCTTTACTTTACGACATTTTTCTCTTCATTTTTTTGGGTTAATGTCTCGCCTACGGCGCTGCAGAGTGCACTGAAGCAAAAGCTTTTGTTTTCTCTCTGGCGTCCTTTAAGTACCCTTTGAAGAGGCATGCCGAGCTGTTGAACTTGTTTGTTAAAGGAACTTTTATCTATGATGTGGAAATAATAAAGTACATCGGATAACTGCGTTCAATTGTTTAGGATAAATAAATATTTAACTTGCTCTGACAAAAAAAAAATACAAGCAGTTCTTAACAAATTGCAAAATTTTGAAGCTTTTTCTATGTACACAGATGATAGTTTATTTGATTGAATGAGTTTGATATCATCTGACATCAAAGTGTTACACCAACTGCCATTTCCCATGAATTTTATAACCATAGTTGCAATTTTCAATTAAATGCTTCTAAAAAAAATAATAAAACAATGCGATGTGTAGTTTAGTTTAAGATATCTAATTTCTCTTTTCCCAAAAAATTCATTCATTTTTGTATATTTTCTCGATATAGCATAGGGCAGATCTTTCATTCACACTCTTATGATAGTTCATTTGAAAAAACTTAATCTGATACTTAAATATAACAGCCACACAAATAGAAATCAATTTTAGGACATAATCCCAGAACGTCGGTGTTCTGAAATAAACTAAAAACCAAAACCTTACCTGAAATAAGGTATTTTAGAATATATCTTAGAGCTTTTTGTGGACTCAAGGTTCGAGTACAGCGACCGTAAAAACTAATAATAAACCTTATCGTACATCCGGAAAATAACACAATCTTACACGATTTGTTAAGGTTATATCAAAAATATGACTTGCTGGATTCTTTTATGCAAATTCTTTGATGGTCTGACCAACACCTCTGTGTATCCTGCACAGCTCTATCGTTTAATATAATTTTTATAAAAGAATTTATCTGTAATAACCAACTCTAGATCGATCATCGATATTTTTGATATTTTTAACTTGAAAACATCGATATATCGTAGTTTATATTATTTTAATCTTTTTTTATGTCTATATATAACAAAAATTTCATTGCTTGCATACTGTCGCTTGAAAGAGTTGTTTGTCCTAATTCCAACTTCGATATATCGAAAATATCAATGTTTTTCCAGAACTGCTTCAATCATATTTCAGACTTATATATACCCAATTTTGCATTGGGTACATGTAAGTTCCAAAAAGAGACGACATTGTTTTTACTCTGTGCACACCAGTTCTTTGTCGATCTTCGATATTTTCGATGTTTTTAGCTAGAAAACAGCGATATATCAAAGTTTATATTATTTTAATTTCTTTTTTATTCTTTTATTTAACAATAATTTTATTATTTGCACACTGTCGCTTGAAAGAATTTTCTATTCTAATTCCAACATCGAAATATCGAAAAAATATTTTCCAGAACTGGTTTAAACATATTTTAGATTTTTATATACCCAATTTTGCATTGCGTATATGTATGGTCCAAAAAAAGAAAGCGACAACGTTTTTACTCAGTTTTGTATCGATCATCGATATTTTCGATGTTTTTAACTTGTTATATATCGTTTATATTATTTTAATCTTTTTTTTATTCCTATATTTAACAAAATTTATATTGTTTAACAATATGTTTACACACTGCCGCTTGAAAGAGTTCTTTTATATTAATTCCAACTTCAATATATCGAAAATATCAATGTTCTTTCAGCACTGCTAGTTTTAACAACTTATATTCAAGTCCAAGAAGAAACGACTAGAAAGTGATTTGAAAACTATTTCTGGAATTCTTAAAAGAAATTGATGCTTCACTACCGATGGATTTAAAAAAAGTTTCCCACCGATAAAAGTCTTTCTTTCATATGCTACGTTTAAGCGCTTAAAAATTATGCTTCCCACACTTTTTTTTATTAAACGTCATTTAAAAAGTGTGTTAATATTATTTCCTTAAAATTACAGAGCTAAAATATATTTGAAGAGTGTGAATACCTCCAAAACGAAGTATAGGTAAAGGTCCTACATTACACCAACTGGGGTCAAATTTGATTTTTTATGAGCCTGGGTACATCCATTGCTCTTTACATAAGAGGCCTAAAAAATCGTTCAGGAACCGAACCCTAAAATTAGTTCTATAATCTTAATTCGTAGAGTCAGCGGTCTTGTAGATTTGTATATAAGGTCAAGGCTATTAAAGAATTATCCTGTCCTCTACTTATAGGATCAAGCATATTATAGGTTTGTACCAAGAATAAAGCAGACTGAAGAGCCAACAGACCAAACATTTCTTATACCTTAATGTTTTTTTATTAAGGCAGGCCTCATGGACAATCCATAAACTGTCCACCCAGACCTTAAAAACTATTAAAAAAAAAATTTTTAATCCTCCGCCTTCTTTAATAAGACAATTTTCAAACTTGTTGCAATTTTATTTTTATTATTATATTATATAATTTTTTACACAGATGATCAATACGTAATCTCTAATCATCTTTACTTTATTTTTTTTTAAACCACGAAACTTTTCACGTTGCAATGAATGATCGCTCTCTTTTGCATTGTTATTAAAAAAATATATAATACATATAATAATAATATTTATTATTATATGTAGTATAAAATAATTGATGGGTCTAATTTCAGCGATTAATTTTTATTCCTCTACGTTGAGGATTTCAACATTAGAACTGCTTTTCGACTCCCGGACCACTGCAGTGTTTTTCAGGCAGAGGTCACTGCAATCCGGGAGGCTTTAATAACAATAAGATACCTACAAGTTCGAAATAAGAGCATTTGTATCTACTCCGACAGCCAAGCGGCTATTAAGTCGCTAGTTTCGATGACTTCGTGTATGAAGTCAGTGAATAGCTGCCGCTTGTCTCTACGGGAGATGGCTGAGCAGTTTTCAATTCACCTCATATGGGTTCCAGGACATAGGGACTTTGAGGGAAACTGTATTGCGGATGAACTGGCTAGACAAGGAACTACCAGCATCCCACTTCAAGACAAGGAGAGCCTGGCCAGCTGTAAACTGAGAATACGAAATTTTTTCGCTCTCTGTACAAATAAAACGTGGAATCGGACATCGCACACGTGTAGAATCTCGCGGCAAACTTGGCCGACATACTGCAGCAACTCTCTGAATAGAGCCCAGTGCTCTTCTGTAATCCGTGCTATCACGGGACACTGGCTGGTGGAAAACCACGCATTCAGGTTGAATGCTCCCCACCATGACTTCTGTAGAAGCTGTGGCGATGAGGAGGAGCTGGAGACGGTGGAACACTTTTTCTGTCACTGCCCTTGACTGGGCAGTAAAATATTTAGGTTTCTAAAGTCACACTTTCTTGACGATTTATCTCATCTATCTGAACAGAGTCCCAAATTCCTTTTAAAGTTTATCAGGCAGCCGGATGACTTCCTTAGCTACTATTGTGGACGTCTCAAGTGGAGAAGAGTGGTGAACTAGCTCACTCAGGCGGTATCGCAACGGGCCTATCCTTGGCCTAAGTGAGTTGGGAAGTCAGTCCCAACTGCCGGCCTAACGTAACCTAATCTAGCATACGATAAAACGATTCGGTTTCAAACCACATAAAAAATTCGGTTTTGTGGAATTGTAGCACAAAATAGTTGGATTCAGAACGATTTCAAATTAAATGTTCCGATTCCTTTTCCGAAGCACTTCGTTTTATAACTCCAGCTCTTTCTTGGCTTTTTGACTATCTTCGAATAGATCGTTTTAGATAATTAGAAAAGCTAAAATTTGGCAATTGTTAGAGGTGGAGTAATTGGCTCGTCATTGGCATCTTCCCGGCCATCTTGGAAGAGTTTTTACCACTTGTAAGCATTTTTTTTACTTACAGCACACTTTCACCGTATGCTACTGTCAATATTTCAAGTGTTACGGAGCACCCAATTTTATTTTTTACACAAAATTTGATGCAAATCCATATTTTTCGATAGCAAAAAATCGCCGAGCACGCAAAACACTTATAATCTTTACGCCTCTCACAACCAAACAAAAAATGCCATTCACTTGAAATTTGGTACAGATCGGGAAGAGTGTACCAACACAACAAAATAAAAAAATCGATAATCGAAAATAAGTCACCTTATTTTTTGAACACACCTCGTATACGATTATTAACATGGTTATGTCCACTAAGTGTCTACTTATTAAATTAACAATTTATTTTATAGCTGAGATTTTATTTTTAATTATTTTTTTTTATTATATGTTATTTATTTACGGACACAACTTTTATTTTTTTCTGATGTAAGATTATGGAAATAACGATTAGTCTGGATGATCTGAATTAAATAAAAATGAACGGTTGTTGTATGTAGGACGCAGGGGGCGGAGAATTCAAGTATTCAAATATTTGTGAATAATATTTTTTAATCGCCTTTCTCAATAATCTACATTAAACTACCTACTACGCTGTTTTATAATATGTAAATTTCGGGCTTAAAAACGTTATATAATATGGAACATTAAAATATTTAATTTAATAATAATATAATAAACACTCTATTTAATTAAAATGTACTTAAATGGCACATATTCGAAGTTTTTATATGCCAGTGAAGTTTTAACTGTTTGAGAATTGTAAGCCTACAAATATTGCTTTTTTTTCAGCATGAGACGACTTCTGGACTGTAAATGAATTAAATATTCCTTTACATTTGACAGTAAATTAATTCAAAAAGTGCTTCCGTTTTGTTTATAGAATCTAACATTTGTATCACTTATACTGCGTCAAAAACGAGAAAATTTTTTATATTGAGGTATTCACGCTAATGCGCAAAGAAATTACACAAAATTTTCTACAGTATTCGCGCTTGCTGAAAAGTTGCACAAAAACTCAACAGGCTAAAGCGTGAACGATCTTTTTGTTAATTTATCAGTTAATTTGTAGATTTTGTGCTTTTTTTTATCCTTTTGTTAGTTTTAAAGTGTTAAAAATGCCACAAACCTCATATTTTGCAACACGTTCTCTCCAAGCTGAGGGATATTATTGGTTTATTTTGAATTTTAAACCTACTCTTTTACATTAATTTAGACTAGTTTGTAAATTTAAGGGTCATCGCGTGAACCTTCGTAAAAAAGTCTTATAGGGTAATTTTGGGTCGAGAAACACGAAAATTACAACCTTAAACTCCGCTTTTAAGATCTTTTCGAAAAATTCGTCAATATCTAGTGAATGGACCAGGTTGCTTAATTTTTTTTTTAAATTTTTAGCTTTTATTTCTTAAAAAAAAAAATAAAAACAAAAAAATATCCCCTCTAACAATTTTCTACTTTATAAAAATTAAGATGAGCTCAATCAACAACGAAATTTCGTATTTATTTTTTTAAATCCTTTGTGAAACTTGAATGCGATTACAGTCCACCAAAAATAAATAGTTGATGCGCGTATATCCCTTTTTTTTATATAAATTATTATTATTTTTTTCTTTTGTAATTGTATTGGGTATTTTTAATGAACTGCATATGTGTAATGTGTAATGAGCGTATGTGTAATCTTCATTAGTGGCACATTACGTATACGCAGAAAAATAAATCAAACTGATTGAATTTAATGAGCGTATCCCAGGCTACAAATACAGATAATGAAAAACCCTTTAGGCGACAACAAACGGCCGTATTCCGGACAACGCAACTGAATAATTTATTTTTTTTTAATCGTTTGCAGTAAGGGTAATATGAGAAGATTTCGACAGCCAAAAATGTGGCAACACGCAAAAACGAAAACAAACAAAATTTATTCGAATTCATTAAAAAAATCCAATAATTTGGCGCCCAAATTTAGCTGCGTATACTTAATTTTATGAAAATAAAAGCGAGTTTAAATCGTAAACCATTCTGCCTGAATCTATCTGCAATTCTCAAATAATTACTAAATTCCACATTTTATTTTTTATTGTGTAAATCTATTCCTGGAACTCAGTTAAGCTAAAGAGCATCATCTAGTTTACATATCTTTACTTAGTTATTCATTCTTCTTCATCGCTATACTTGACAATCGTGTCATTTGTTGTTTTTGTTTTCGCCTGAAAGCGAGTTCTTAAGTAGAAAGTGTAAAAATGCAAAAAACAAGTTGCAGCAAGGCAGAGAGTAAGAGTGAAAGGAAGAAAGGAAGAAAGCGCTGCTTAAGATGCTGCAAGAACTAAAAGAAGAAGTAGGAAAATGCGTCACTTTTAATTTGTTTGCCATGTTGCCACGCTGCAAACTTGTTGTTGTTGTTGGTGTTCTTCTTCTTCTTCTTCTCCTTCATGTTGTCGCACTGTCTGCTGTGCTTGCAACAAACTTGTCGAGCTCTTGTCGTCCATGTTGCATGGCTGCTTGCCGTTGCAACGTCATTCTCATTCTCTTTCGCATTCGTGCGTAGCTTCCAGCAGCGGTTACACTGAACAAAATTAATGAGTATGAATGTAAAAATTTCAACAAAATTTAAAAACTTATGACTGGGTTGTGGGTGCTGAAAACGCCAACTATGGAACTAAAGGGCTTTCCAATGAGGCGTGTTATTTTGGTATTCAAAGAAAAATTTAATTTTTTGAGATAAATGATCGGATGTTTATTTCATAATAAAGACGAAGGTATGCCGTTAATAATGAAAAACAACATCAGATGGCCACCACAACCACGCTTACAGGATCATATCCTTTTCATGTAATTTTCCATAACCAAATTGCAAAGTGGCTGCCCTATGTCCTCGATAGCCTCACGAATTCTATCTTCTTTGATGTCTTGAATCGGCGCTGGTCTGTTGGCGTAGACCTTATCTTTCACGTGGCCCCGAAGGAAGAAGTCGCAAGGTGTTAAATCAATTGTGATCACCTCTTCGAGAGATAACACGGTCCGGAAACTTTTTCCGTAAAAGAGCAATGGTTTCGTTGCTTCTGTGGCACGTAGCGCTGTCTTTTTGAAAGTAAACGTTGTCCAGATCAATAACATCCAACTCCGACCATAAAAAATCATGAATCATCTCTCGATAGCGCAATCCATTCACCGTAACTGTTGATCCAACCTCATTTTCAAAAAAGCAAGGTCCAATGACCCCACAGGAGGATGGAGAGGCTTCTCAACAATAACCCTTGGGTTTTCCAAGCCCCAGATACGACAATTTTGCTTTTTGACGTAGCCACCGAGGTGGAAATGGGCCTCATCAGTCAAGATGATTTTTCGATGGAATTCCGGATCATTTTCATGCATTTCAAGGACCTAATCAGCAAAGACACGACGTTGTTGATGATCGGTCGGATTGAGTTCTTGTGTTAACTGAACTTTATAAGCCCTAAGACCCAAGTCTTTATGCAAATTACGGTGTTATGACGTTTGTCGAATACCCAATTCCAAAGAACGACGAGGATGGACAAACTTGGGTTTTCTTCAACACTATACTCAGTTGTTTTTGAGCGACGTGCACGGGTTATATTCTTCACATCACTAACTTGTCCCAACAGCTCGAATTTTTCCACCAATTTCTGTATTGCGGTCCGACAAGGTGCTTCACTACGATCCAAAAATGCTTTAGTTTTGCAAACTGTGACTGCAAGATTTTCACCATTTTTGAAGTGAATTTTAATAATTTCAATTCGTTGTTGAAGCGTGTATCTTTCCATTTTTAGAAATGGCGTAGTTTCTACTTGTCAAATGTCAAAGAATAAAAGCTTCAAAAGTGGCAGCTACCGAAATACCGGTTGATTCAAAATAACAGCTCTTGTTGGAAAACCCTTTACCACGCAAAGAGTCTTTGCGAACAGAAATTAAAATTGAAAGAAATCGAAGTTCCAGATTGTTTTTTCCCCATTTTTGCGTGAGTAATTAATCAATCCCACACGATTTCAAGAATTTCTCAAAATTCTACATCAAGCCGCTTTACTTTCTGTTAGTTATCTAAAAGAACAAACCTCAAACTCCTTCAACTCAATTGCATTTTGTAGCTCTACAACTAAGCTTTAACCCGTTCACCCCTTCTTTCTTCAATTTCTCTCAGTGTACTTGCAGCTGTTACTGCCACTGCCACTGCCACACTGTTCACTTGAGCAACGTCGTGGAGTGTTGCAATTAGCAAATAAAATAAGTAGCTACTTTTGCTAGGTAGTCGCTTCAGTTACCTTTTGCTTACCATTGCCACCAACCAATTGCCAATGCAAAGTGCAAGAATTTCCAAGCGCAACAATGTTGACAACAATGGCCAAGTTAATTGCAAAAATTGGTACAGTCACGTGCGTGCAAATAAGTTGCAAGCAACGTTGTTGTTGTTGTTGTTACTGTCGTCGCCTTGTTAGACGCACCAGATAACCGACAACCTGCTGACAGCCCACGGAACGTGAGACCCATGCTCAAAAACAGAAACCGAAAGGAAGCAGATATACATCGACCTGCTCCTGTGGCAGCTACTAAGTAGATAATACATTTTGTTGCAGAATGTTGCTTAAATTTAGAAATAAAACAGATATTTGGCTAGAACGCAATTTTGACGTTTTGCAACACTGTTATCGAAAAAGGATTACATGTGCGAAAGACTTTTAGTAAGCGATAATAATAGATAATTTTCAAGATAATATTTCTAGAGCTCAGTTTGGTTGGTATGTGAGCTGATGCGCTTAACGTCTGTTAAGGTTAGTCAAGACATTATCTTGGACGATTGATTATGTTGAATAATGCGAATATGGCCTGTATATTGAACCAACGTTCCTAAGATCTTATCATTAACTCCTTTATGATTAGTATCTGTCGAAAGTATGACCCAATAATCCTCAAATCTTGCTTGAAGGAGTTGTGTGTTACACCTTGGGCATGGTACTAGTAAAAAGAGTATAAAGAAGAGCTAGTGTACTGCCCTGAAGAACTTGCAAGCAGAAGGGAATCATCATATGCAGATGGAACTTGTACAACAGGTAAAGAGCCAAAGCCGGCCAAAACCTCCTTTAACTTATAAATAAGCTCATCTGCAACATTTGAAAAAGATTTTTCGTTTCGATTCGACAAAAGCAGTCAGATCCGCTATGGGCACATAGGCTAGATAGACCCAGATCCTCAAAGAATGGTTTACCCAGAAACTGGGTTCGTCTTGTTAGAATCACCGGGAGTCGCATAGCAGGCGTTGGATGCTTTCTGTCTCTTTCTCATCTCTGCAGGCTCAACCTCTCAGCCATATGGCCTATTGTGCAGTGCCCCACCACCATCCTAGTCCTGTTTTTATTGAAGCGCAGGAGTTCATATGTTCGCTTTGGATCATATCTTAGCCAGAGGACTCGGGAGATGCGACAACCGGACGACATGTCCCATTCTCTTTCCGCCAGAGCTCGTGCCGTCTCCCTGATCTTTTTATGTCCGTAACCGCAAGGTTAGCTGCCTGGCTCCAACATAAAGTTGTTAAAAGTATAGAGATGAAATAATCTCTGTCCGGAAACTAGTCACACTAAGTGTGTCAAAACACAGAATTACTTGCGGCTTCCGGATGCATTTCGTAAGGTGACGGTACGGCCTATTGCAGTGCTTCCACCGTGTCAAGAGAAAACATTCGAACGGGGCAACCTCGGACCAGGGAGCACAATAGATCCTAAGGGTTCCAGTTCAGTTTTTCCCATACAATTGTTGACATCGGGGCTATAAGATGGCCGAGACAGTTGTGCGGCAGGCTTTATATCGCGGTTCGTTGTTCCCATGGAACTATCAGTAGTTGGCGACGGCTAAGCGAACCCGACTTAAATATTTTCCAAACTGTTTAAGCACCTTCATGTCAAAAACTGTCACTGGGAAACATATTTTCTTTAGATCGCTCCATTCAAATCCATGCATCATGCACATGCAGCTGCTTTGATCTCAGAATCATGTTCAAACATCCTCGTCTGGTTCTCACTAACCAATGCCAAAATCTTTTGCAGATGCAGCGTGACTATGGAATTTGCGAAGCTTGCGTTGAAGAGCGATTTTGAATTTGTTACGACTAATATTTTTTCTGAACCGTCTAGGAGGTTCCCTAGCAAGGAACTAAGTGCTCTCTACCTGTCAAGCGTTTCCTGAAAGAACTCCATGTGTCAATATATCACAAGTTTATGTTCAGATAAAACAAAAAATTTATATTTTGCCCTGCCAAAAATTTGGTTCCACAAGGGGCTGAACCTGCAAGTTCCCTTAGAATACTAACTGGACTACTGGCGACTCATTGCAGACTTAGGAAACACCTGAGTACTATAGGTATCGTAAGCTCGAACACAAACAGGTTTTGTAACATTGAGAAGGGAACCTCTCCACATATACTTGTATCCTTCTTCGGCGGGCATAGAGTATCGATATACATATGACATCACCAGGCTAGACCCATTTCAAATAATATAGTTTTTTGCATATATAGGGCTAGTTGAGGAGCTCTATGGCAGTGCAACTTATATTTTTAACTTTAGTAGTCGTTCTATCACTTGAAAAAAAATGCTGTCCGACTACTTACCAGACCAGTTAGAGGGGCTATGGCAAATAATTCAACGTAAGAAAGTGGAAACAAAACTTTAAAGGAGTTATGAATGCGTAACGAGGCAAAAAAAAGAGTATTTAAGGTACCTGAATTCGTTGACAAATAATTGGGAAGGCAGCTTGTGAAAAGTAAGTAGGTTATTAAAGAAGTACTTTAATAAACTTCATTGCAAAAGTCGCAAAGAGAAAGCTAAAGTGTTGCCATAGCGACACACTGAATGAGACCCCAAGTCAAGTTTCAGCGTTAGTTGATTAAAACAAAAGATAAAAAGCTCTCCAGCTTCTGTCAATAATATCCCCACTCAATACTCACAATGCCATTTTTCTATAAAATAAAAAAAATATATATAATTCAAAAGTTCAATTTATAACAACTTTAATACGACTGCCAGTGTTGCCATAACGTCGTCTAGTTTATTTGCGCACACATGAAGTAGGGCACAAGTGCCTCTCCCAAGCAAAGCAGTCGGTGAAGAGAGAGTGTGAGAGAGGTTCTAGAGAGGTTCTCTCTCACACATCCACTTACGCAGATTACAATCTGTTTTTATAGAGCAGCGCGCAGTGTTGCTCCCTTTTATCTTTTATTATTGCGCTTCCCTGGTGTTTTTTTTTTTTGCTTTTATTCCTTTTAGTTCTCTTAGCTTATACCTTTTTACCCCTCAAGGCATGCAACAGGAAGCAACAACAATAAATGCCAAGCAGAAAAAATATGTTTAATCATAATGCTGCCATGCACAAACACACACACATATGCAGCAATATTTATGTACATGTATGTACTTACCCATAACTGTGCACATATGGATATGTGTCTGTGTGGGCGGAGTCCGGCACATCCTTTCATAATACACTGCTCTAAGCCATAGGGTCAAGTGTCTGTTTCAAGCCAAAAGGAGTCACTGTAGACGGGTTACAACTTATTTATATTACAATCAGCATTAAGTTTGCTGAATCAAGTACCTATAAGCACTAAGAGCTAGAAACACCTTTAAACAAATTTTCGACGTCTTAAAAAGTAAATTGGTTTTAAAATTAAACATTTGTCGTGCTTATATAATATATATTAGCCATTTAGATGTACAGAGTTATCGTGTCTAATAATTCGTAATAAAGAAAATATTCCAAATTTTCGAAGTAAAGATGAACAAAAATTAGTTGAGCATTTAGTGCAAGATGAACTAGTTCTAAATTTGTAAATCAGCTTTACAGCGTAAGTAGATACTTCTCTTTAAAATTAATTTTTTCCTCAAAAAAATTAACAAGTATTAGTCGAAAAATCACCGCCCGATGAACTAGTTCAAAATCACTAATTCGGTTTTACAGCGTAATCAGAAAACATTTTTTTTTAAATTGATATATTTAGTTGTAGTTCTAATACGAGGTGTGTTCAAAAAGTATCGCGAATTTTGTGTTTTTTCAAAAATTATTTATTTATTCATGAATATCTATTTTGTCCCCTTCAAAGTAATCTCAATGAGTATTATACACTTGTGCCAACGGTTTTTCCATTCTTCGAAGCACTTCAAAAAATATTTTTTTTTATCTTGTTCAGCTCCTCCTTCGATGCCGTCTTTATCTCGTCAATCGTAGCGTAGCGTCGTCCTTTCATGGGCCTCTTCAGTTTACCGAACCAGAAAAAGTCACAGGGGGCCAGATCTGGGGAATACGGTGGCTGCGGCATCATTAGTGTGTTGTTTTTGGCCCAAAAGTCGCGTTATCGTGGTGCAAAAGCCAATTTTTGTTCTTCCACAAATCCGGGCGTTTCTGGCGAATTGCTTCGCGCAAATTGCGCATAACTTGCAGCTAATATTCCTTATTGACCGTTCTACCCTGTGGCAAGAACTCATGATGCACCACGCCCCTGCAATCGAAGAAAACTGTAAGCAAACCTTTCATATTCGACCGAACTTGGTTTGTTTTTTTTGGTCTTGGTTCGTGGAACAGCTTCCATTGAGATGATTGAGCTTAGGTTTCCACGTCTTAACCATAAACCCACGATTTGTCACCAGTTATGACCCTCTGGAGCAAATTTGGGTCGTCGCGGACAGAGTCCCACATCCCATTAGCAATGTTCATGCGATGCTGTTTTTGGTCGAAATTAAGCAATTTTGGTACGAATTTCGCGGCGACCCGTCTAATGCCCAAATCATTGAAAAAAATCGAATGGCACGAGCCAATCGATATGTCAAGATTCTCAGCAACTTCTCTAACGGTGATTCGACGATTGGCCAATACCATTTTCTTCACATCATCAATTTTTTTGTCTGTTGTTGAAGTGCTCGGGCGTCCGGCACGCTCTTCGTGGTTCACATCTTCTCGGCCATCTGAGAACATTTTGTACCACCGATAAACGTTGCTTCGGTCCAAGGTAGCTCCTCCGTACGCCACAGTCAACATTCGGAATGCATCCGCGCACTGAATTTCGTTTTTCACACAAAATTTGATACAGGGTCTTTGATGCATTTTTTTTGAATAGTTAAAAATCGAAGACGAGACCAAACACGTGCAAGCAAAGCAGCTGTCAACAATTAAGTGAACATTCAAAATGGCCGAGCTTGTCGGCATAAGTGATAGACATGAGTACCAACATAACGCCATATTATGTTGAAGTTCGAATATACGTAACCTGCGAAAATTCAAAATTCGCGATACTTTTTGAGCATACCTCGGATATTGCATAGATAAAGTATCTGAAATTGAGTTGAATGCAACATTTATAAGACGTAGTTGAAATTTTACACCTCGAAAAATGAACAAATATTATTTGAGGGATCAGCACTAGATGAACTAGTTCAACTTTTTTTTTAAATTTTTCTCTTAATCGGCTTTCAAGTTTGAGTTACAATATATCTCATAGATAATGTATACGAGATAAAACCGAAATGTTGCTGCTATATCGATTTGGTTCATATAAGGCACGGCAGCTTTAGCAAATTGTGATTCACCGCAATTTATAAAATATGCTCAAAAAAAAAAATGTTTTGGAGTTCAAGTGAGTGATAGAGTACATTACAGAGTTAAAAATTTGCCACAGAATTAAGATGGCGGAAAAAAGAAGTTCCAAAAATATGTATAAATTTATATTTTTTTACACAAAATTGATACTTTTAGTTTTTAATTTAAACAAAAAAATATTATATGTTCGATTTAATAAAATTTATATTTTAAATTTTTTTTAATTTGAATTTTTTATTTTTTTTAATTTTTTTGGGAAATTTATGCTTCAATTTCTTAAAGAAATTTATATTTTTATTTTTTTGGTGAAATTTATATTTTTATTTTTTTAGTGAAATTTATATTTTACATTTTTTAGGAAAATTCGCATTTTAAATTTTATTTTAAAAATTTTTAGAAACTCAAATAAATTGTGATTTAACCATTAATGGAATTGCCTTAAAAAAAATAAAAAAAATAAAAAAAAATGAAATAAAAAAATATTCTAGAGTTCAAGTGAGTGAGAGAGTAAGTTAAAGAGTTTGAAAATTTCTACAGAACTAAAATGGCGGAAAAAAGGGTTAACAAAATTTGTATATTTTTTTAACAAAATTAATAGTTTCAATTAAAAAAAAAAAGTTTTTAAAATTAAAAAAAAAATATTTTGATTTTTTTGTTTAAATTGGAATTTTTAATTTTGTTAAGGGTCTTACTATGTAACAGTTTCAAAAAATCGATTTTTTTTTTAAATTTTTTTAATCTAAATAGTGTTAGCAATACGCTGGTAAAAGGATTTTACTGTGGACGGGCTCGTTTGGCAGTGACAGAGCATTTTCCACGGTCGACGTCGTTTTTCGTGTTTCTGCTGTATATAATTTATTGCGTTGCCAATCTTTAAACGTGTTTTTCCGAAAGTCGTCTTTTAGAGGTGGCGTGAACGTTTTCCAAAAATCTGCCTGACCGATCTTGTCATACTAAACATTTTTATCATCAGAAAACATGTCGCAACAGATAGACACGAGCTTTTTTTGAAATTCTTGTCAAAAATTTTTAACAGCCTTGAATAGCAAAAAAAAAGTGTCAAAAAATTTTTTTTTTTAAATTTCTATTATTATAAGAATTTTTTGAATTTTTGAAAAAGCTCGTGTCTATCCATAGCCAAGGGGATGAGAAAAATTAATTGTAAAATTTTTTTGGTTTCTGATAATCTGATCGGTCAAAATCGTTCACCCCGTGCGCCCTGGACACAAGGACGCAGTGAAGGACGTGTAGCGGTCATATATGTAATTTTTATGTAAAACCAAAAAAACTATTTAAAGTTCAATAATGAATGATTACAATACAAAAAACTGCTTCCCGAAATCATTTGTAGTTTTCTAGTAATAAATTTTTGAATGTAGCGCTCGGAAATGAGGTATTACATAGTAAGACCCCCTTAAATAGTTTATAATTTGAATTTAAAAAAAATGTATACTTAAATTTCTTGGAAAAATATTTATTTTCAATTTTTAGACAAATTTATATTTTTTACCTACCAATGGATGCATTATTAGTTTTTAAACTAGTTGAATTATATTATGGTTCCATAACCAGCTAGAAACTTTAGTTTTCTTAAGCTCATAATCCGTACGCAGGTGTAAAATTTTGTGATTAACAACAACACTAGCAAAGCCATGGATTCGAAGTTTGGCTACACACCCAGCTGCCCACAATATTATGGCAAAAGCTTCTAAAGATTAAGTCAAAACTGTATCAACATAAGATACTCTCACTCTAACTACAACCCACTTTCTTGTGAACCCAAAATTTGATTGTTGACCCAACTCTCTCTTAACATTTTCCATATTTTACACAAACACAAAATGTAAGGGCATCTCAGTGTCGTTCAACAACTGATTTACTTGGTTGTCAACACAACATATCCCTTATCATTGCCATTTTAATGAGCTGGCTATATGCGCGTATACGTAATGTTTATAACTAGCCTGTTACGTATACGCAGCATGCAATCCAAACTAATTAACTACAATAAACGCAGCTTGTCTTGACATTCAAGCAAATCCCAGCTTTGGAATACGGACAATGTAGAACATATAGACTATGCCAAGCTTGAACAACAGGAACTACAACAACAAAGATAATGTTCCTTCCATACGATGGAAGCCATTATGCTACAAATTACAGATTGAAGTGCTGTTAATTATGTAGCCATGGTCAAAATGAATGCGCTATGCCAAGCGTGTTGCTGTTGTTGTTGCACATAATGTTGTTATTGATGATGTTAAAGGGACTGCTGATTATGAAGTTGCTGCCAAAAATAAAATTGAGTGGGCAGTTTGAAAAGTATGCATCAAAAAATCTCATTAGCTGATGTTTGTGCCCCGCCATACATTGGAGGGGTAGTTGGAAAGTTGTCCATAATTAGAGAGTACTTTATACAAAAAAAGGTATTAAGAAAATTAATTGTTTTGACTTACTGGAAAAACCAGTTAATTAACATCGTGAAATATGTGCAAAATAGCAAAAACAGAAAAGAAAAATACTGAGCGCCGTTGTAGTTCTTTGTCATCAAACAAACTCACTGAAACTAACATTTTTAACTACCAAAATTGCAAAGTTACTCCCATTGAAATTCACAATGCCGCCCCAAAAGTTGTACTTCAAAAATCTTTTATTACAATCACTTGCATCCTATCTACAAATAAAAGAAACTTATGTTTTACGTGTTACGGATGTTCTCATGAACGCGTCAATGAATTTCAAATCTGATTTTTGCGTGTGTTAGAGGTTGTCAATACGGAGGTTTTAAGACTATTTATTATTGTGTGCAATGTATCGAGAGGCATGTCAAAAATTGAATTTGTTCGAAAATGATGTTCACTGGGATCATACTTTAGCAGATGCTGCTATTACTGCTCATCCATATGAAATACGTGTTCTATTTGCGATTATTTCGGCAACATGTTTTCCATCAAATCCATCTCAATTGTGGATAAAATAACAAGATTATTTATCAGAAGATATTTCGTTTCGAGTACGTCAAGCAAAACGTAATCCGAAGTTTACAATGAAGCTTTAATTCATATTTAAGATCTATGCTTGGCGATGGTTAATAAAGCATTAGGACAATTGGGAATGACGTCTCTTAATCGATCAATGCAGGAATTTAATTATCATTCTAATAGTACTGCCCAGGAACGTGAAGATCGCAATAAACGTTAAGAAATTCGGTTAAGACAGACCCGTCAAGCTGCGACATTTGACTAATAATGGTGCAAGTTTGAATCGAGCTGCAAACTAATCTAAAAATCTTATATTTTTCCAGATAAGCTAACTAGAGATCTTAAGATGTTTATTCACTTTAAGAGTATTCAAAAAGTTTGGGTAGGACAACGTCTGCCGGGCTTACTAGTACATAATAAGAATGGAAAAGGCAAACATATTTTTCATCAAACAAACCAGCTTTGCTTTTATTGTCCCTAGCAACACTCTAGCAATCAATTTTTAAATAGTTTGTCTATCAATTGCTTAACACAAATTTTTCAGGATCTCTCATTTTTTTGCTCACCGAACCAAATTATTTCACAAAAGTAAATAGGATTGAGATCCGATGATTGAGGTGGCCACAACATTTATTTCAGGGTTCCATTTTTTTCTTTTCGATCTAAATTGCCTTTGCACATCTTTGAGGCAGGGATTTCGGAGGGGTGATATGAGCTAGTCATATTAATTGTATTTATTTTTTTTTAATTTTTCTTCTTTTGAAGCACTGGCCTTAAACTTTCTTTTTTTATCTTCTTTTGAAAAACATTCACTAAAAGATAAAAAAAACTAGTTAACATGAAAAATGAACCTTAGAAAAAATGTTTTTAAGGGTGATTTCGGGTCGAAAAACACGAAAGTTATAACCTTTTTTCTTTAGCACTGTTTTCGAGATTTTTTCGAAAAACATATTTTTGGGAACTTTTTTCTGTTATTCTTCAATATCTCGAAAAAAAAAAATAATAAAATATCGACATAAAAAGATAGACTGAAAAGTATTGATGTTCTCTTTACACTGATATATAATATGTACAGATTTAGTGAAAATTATAAAAGCTAAAGGCAACCAAAGTCAAAAAAAAAAATTTAAATAATTTTCGAAATTACAAATTTTCGGTTTGATTTATGAGCAAAAAAAGTTTTCAAATAATTTTAAGAGTTAAGCATAAAGTAAATTCTTTCACGAACATTTTTAAATCTAAGATCTTCGAAATCAGTTTTGTTCACAAGATATTAACGAATAACAAAAAAAAACATGTTTTTTCGAAAAAAAAATCTATAAATTACAATTATAGAAGTACAATCGACCAAAGTCGAAAAAAAAACAATTTTTCGAAATTAAAATTGTCGATTTGCTTTTTATGAGCTAAACATAATTTTTGAAAATCATGTTCAGCTTTAATCTAAAAAACAATTCTTTTACGAATATTTCGAGTCTGCGATCTTCGAAATCAGTTTTGTTTACGAAATAATAATGAATAACAGAAAAAGGTTGAACAAAAACATATTTTTCCAAAAATTGTCGCATGCGTTGCTTAAGAAAAATAAAGCTTGTCATTTTCGTGTTTCTCGAAACAAAATTTCCATAAAAATCACTTTTATACAAAGGTTAATTTTTCGTGTAAACTGGAGTAATAAATGTCTTTATTTCTTCAGGACATATGGATAAGTTCAAAATTGAAAAATCTTAGATTCACTTATCGATAACTTGATAAATAATAAAAATTTTAACAAAAATTAACGTAGTTACAACTGGCTGATAGGTCTATCACATAAATAAATATCCTATAAAATGAAGAAGAAGAGTTCGACCGCTTCATTTATTTCTACCGATAAATATATAACAACCAAATTATTCAAATATGGCCCAATAATTTTATCTTTCAAACGACTTGGCGAAAAAGATTTTAACTGCATGTTATCTTCTGTCCTCTCTTGAAACCTTTCTAGCTGCATTAAATGTATTACTTTAAGAGAAGATCTTGTTTTTCTCCAAAAATTACTCGCCTCTTAACTTTTTGGCCTACCCTCGCACATTCGCACCCACTCGTAACTAGTACCACTTGAAGTTTCGGGTGCAGCGACTGCAAATTGCAATTGCAAACACTTGGAAATGTCATTAAAATGGGTCGTCAGCTGCCAGCAGCAGCCGCAATCCTCATTCACGCACACCTGTACGAACACACACATTCACACAAACACACCCACCACTACACACACACTCACACACTTTTGATTTGACACCTGAATGGTTATTTTCCTTGCATATTCACATTTGGCGCCGCCATTTGGTTTGGCATAATGCAAATTTACAATGCAGGACAACAGCATAGAAACATGCTGCATTTTATTTTATGGAAATTAATTTCTGTTACCATTTTGTGAGGCAATTAGCCAAGTTTTGTAAATTTGATTTAAATAACTATATTTTATAAAAAAGAAAATCAAGAGAAAAAAGAGAAGATTATGTTTTTGTTTCAATAATAACACAGGCATCAAAAATATATTATTCTGGGCCTAGAGTTGAGGGCGCTGAAATATTTTTAATCTTGATCTTGCTTAAATTCGGGGTAAAATAATTTTATACCCTGCACTTAAAAGTACAAAGGATATACTAGATATGTGCAATGTATGCAACCACCAGTCCTTTATACACGTACAGGATATTACACTCGGCTCGACTGTATTACATTTTTGAGAATAGTGTCTTTCGAACTGCTAAAAAAATTTGTTTTTTCTTAAGTGAAAAAAAGCTTTTATTTGAAGGGTTGTAAATAATTTGACGTATTTCTTTAACATAGTCATGTGGCATGATAAATTTAATTTATGTAATTTTTTTATAAATTTTCCATGTTTTTGAAAGAAACACATTTTTATCTCAAGTAAAATTAACGAATCTGGCTCTTAAAAGTCTGAGAAAGTTATCGAAAAGTGTATTTTTTTGATGAAGTCTTAAGATTTCGTGTACTCTGAGTCTCTTTTTACAGCTGCGAATATTCAATAGACATTTCGAGTTATATGAAAAAGGTCTTATTTTAAAGTTTTTTTTTTACTCTTACTTTCTATAACAAATTCAAATGCAGAAGAATGAATCACTTTTCCAAGCTTAAATGCTATTAAAATTAAGAAAATAAAAATGCATTCTAAGAAATTACATTTTTTTCGTATTACTATACTAAAAAAACTACACTACAAAATAGCTAACTTTTTAAATGTCAAAGTCTCTTGCTGAAAGAAATAACGATATTTCTTCGGTAAGTCACAAAAATTTTGTGTTTTTCTTGAGATAACTTATTTTTGCATGAAAGTCTCTATTAATTAAAGACACCGCCGAACTCGGATTCGGCTATAAACTCTGAGTCCCTGTTCTGTTCGAACAGTTATTAATAGAGATCCCCTATGCCCCTCTCTAAGGGGTCAAACAGGGAATTATTTATTTATTTTACTTATTTTTGCATTTGAGCCATTTTGGAAAGGTAGTCTACTCTAATTTTTGAAAAAATCAAAATAATGAAAAAGTTAGTACAATTTTTAGGTCCTTTTATGTGCAAATGGAAAATATTCTTTTTCAAAAAAATATCCTTAAAAAAATCAAGCCATGACGGTTTTAGAATGAACTATAAGTCTCATCGCCAGAGAGAAACCCAGTGTTAAATTTGTCGACTAGTGTAATCTTACCAAAATTGATGATTCTGTGTAATTTTATAATATATTTACAGGTAGCCAAATATTTATACATATTTTATATTATAATATATTTTATTACCCTAAAATATGGTAAAGTATAAACAAAACAAAATTATTTTCCTTTATGTAGCTGTATTACTAGTCTATCCATTTAAGAACTTGGATTTCGACCAGAAATAGTTGAATTTAGGTAAAATATTGAGCAGGATAAGTATGCCTAGCATGATACCAAAACTAACCGATGTGGGCAGTGATAACACAATTAAGTCCGTATAAAAGCAATTTCTACGTTTTGCAATTCGTAGTTAAAACTGAGACCCAAATATCCGACTGCCGCCATATTCAGATAAATTTCGCCTTATAGAGTTAACTTCCTTAAATCATTTTACAGCATGCCACAGCATAAATCTTGCATAACCTGTTACTTTGACTTAACTATTCCAATGTACGTCTAACTTTATCATACCAATCAGAGTTACTCATAATTTTCAACCCTTAGCCCTACAATTTTGTAGGTCTAATTATGCTGGCGAAATTCCTCTGGCTGAACCCTCCAAGAGTCAGGCACTTGTTCCCCTTCGACGCTATGGCCAGTGCACAGTCTAGCTGAGGCAACAGCGCAGCAGTATCCGGATTTCCAAGTCTGGTGCTGCTACGTTGGAGCAGGCATAAAATGATTTGCGGTGGTTAACAAGAACAAAATGCAACCAAACCACCGCGCGCTGCAAATTGCAATCCTCCATCGAAAAAGCCCTACAACACAAGGATTATGCCCTGGGAGCGTTCCTGGGCAGCTTGAGTGCATTCAACAATGTATTCACGGAAGCCGTAATGCAAAGCCTCAGACAAAAGGTATCTCAGGAGGCCATAAACTCCTGGATACAATGCCTATTGAGCTGCAGGAAAATTAGAGCTGAATGGTTTGCCACGACCGTTATAAAAAAGGCGCACAGAGGCACGCCGCAAGGCGGAGTACTGTCGCGCAGACTTAAACGGAAGGGCCCAAGGAAAACTGCCTATGCGGATGACATAGGCATAATGATTGTGGGCAAATGTTCTATGACAATTAGTTCGGTCATGGACACTGCACTAAAATAGATACTGAAGTGGGATACAAAAGCTTGACTTAGCATCAACGCGGGGATTCTCTTCACCAGGAGATATATGGGACCGCGATGAACTCCGCCAGAGCGTGAAATATCTGAGAGTATTACCCAATGTTGAGGAAAAGGTAAAGAAAGCCACTGGAAGAGGCAGACGACATGGCACCTCAAAATCTATTGGCGTTCGCCAAGCATACGCGCATACTCAATAATGCATTGTACACAAGCCGCATCATCCGGTTCCACTATGTGTGACTCCCTCCTGGTGTAACCCAACTTAACCTAATTATGCTTTGCAAGTTGCTTTCTATATCTTATGTCTAACTATAATAACTTTTACAAATTCCTCTCTTTCGAACTGTCTACTTAGTCTTCACTTGCCACTTCAAACATTTTTGACTTATCCTATATTATGAGTCACCCAGTTGGTCAACGGTGATCTATTGGCTCTTCTAATGTTTAATTTTTATTTAACTTCCTTTTTTTAAACTTTTTCATTGTAAATCCAAATGTCTGGCCAGTTCCTAATGTGAGTCGCTACATATTGACAAAAAGGGCACCCATCAGGCTATAGGCGCGATAACTACTACTTTTTCTGTCGTCCTTCTCTATTAGTGGAACATATGGCCTCGCGGATTAGTTCATATCAATTTCCTCGCTCTATTTGCAGTACTCAAACTTATGCGATTTTTATAATATAAGGTGAGCTAAGCCGTACTCCTTAAATAAATAAAGAAATATCAGCAATTTCAGACCCACATCTTTTGAAGTCAACACTGAAACTCCTTTACCTTCTTTAAAAAGAGAATACTAAGTACGGACCCAAGCAAGCTGCTTTACCTTTGTAATATATATGCTGTTAATTTTTCATAAAATTTATAATAGATGTTAATTAAACTATATAACAAAGAAAACACCTCATTTTACATTTTTTGGTTCATTTCTGGGTATGAGTAGGATGGACACAAAGAAGCTTTATGACTGAGCTTTTGCATATTTTATAGCACTATTTTTACATGAGTTTGGTTGCTCAGTTACCAAAAAAGATATTCAATTATTGTTTGAATTACAGTTCTTTTTATTGATAAAAAGGTTAAGCCTCGTAGGTTAAAAGGAGCCTTTAAACTGCGGCATCATGCTGGGTACTGCTTTCGGACGCACTTGACGCAACGTTCCTGCAATTTGTGTCTTTTTAGTAAAGGCACCAAAGTAATTTTACTGAACGCGGCTTAAGTTTCAAACTGTCTAACAGTCATGGCATTGTACAGAGTGGGTCATCTGTTGGTTTGTTTGTTAATTGCATTTTATTCGCATATTTTCCAACAGCGCTACAAAAGTTTTTTTTAAATAAAACAAAAACGGTTTTAGATATCAATGAAATTTTGTATTCCTGTGAAAGTACATTCGATGCCGTTATGTATGGAACTCGATTTCTTTTGCATGGCCACCACGGGCACGCTTGCAGAAGTCCAGACGCTGAACCCAATTTTCGACAGTTTTCAAGCATAAATCGGCGTTCGATACTCGTACGAAGTTCATCAATCGTCTCTGGCTTGTTGGCATAGACCATAGACTTGACGTAGCCCCCAAGGGAAATATTAATTGACTGGGCCATTTCGTGAGATAACACGAACCAGTTCACCAAACTTGGTTTTCAATAAATCGATTGTGACATCGGCTGTGTGGCTTGTGGCTCCGTCCTGTTGAAACCACACATTGTCCAAGTCCATATCATCCAATTCGGGCCAAAAATATTCGGTTATCATTGAGCGGTAGCGATTCGCATTCACAGTAACGTCCCGGTCTTGATCATCACGGAGGAAGTAGGGCCCATAAACCGCACCAAACCGTAATTTTTCGGGATGCAATGGTGACTCATGGAGTACATGTGGATTGCAGCCTGACCAATAATGCATATTTTGCTTATTGACGAAGCCATTCAGCCAGAAATGAGCCTCATCACTGAAGGTGATTTTTCGATGAAAATCCGGATCATTTTAAGTGTTGCTCAACCAATTCACGAACATGCGACTCTTCTGGTGGTCAAGCGGCTTCAGCTCTTGCGTCAATTTGATCTTGTAAGGACGTAGGCCAAGATCACAGAGATGCCCAACGCTTGTGAACGACGTGTGAGAGACTGATTTGGGTTCTCCTCAATTGATGCGCTAATGGAAGCAATATTCTCGACACTGCGGGCACTTTTTTGCCTCACTGGCACGGGAACATTTTGTACTGTGCCTGTGGATTCAAATTTTTCCACTAGACGCTGAATTGTTGATCTGGCAGGACAGTTATGACGATCATAAATTGGACGTAGCGCTCTTAAAGTTGAGGCAACTGACTCCGAATTTCGGTAATAAATTTGAATAATTTGGACTCGTTGTTGGATCATATATCTTTTCATGATGAAATGGCAAACCTTACTGAAGAGAAATGTCAAGAGAGCGGAAAAAAATATGGCGTCGTTTGCTGTCCGAATCGGTCTAATACTTTTTTAGCGTCCCTATTAAAAATCCCGACATATACCAAAGGCAAGTTTGCAACTTCGCATTTATGTATGAAGAATAATATCGGTTAAATGGCAAACATCGTAGTTTTCGACGTTTTTTTTTGACTAAAATTCATCTTCCAGCATTTCTCCCTCTTAATGAAAGAATAAACGACGCTGACATTGGTTCGTGGGCTTCAGTTGTTAAATCATTTTGAAGTGGTCCTAGCAAGTTGTAATTCCGATGTTTCCGGCGACTCTACGAAACTGGCCTCAACTATGTATTTTTTACAGAAGATAGATGACTATAATTTAGTAGTTTTTAACTTGACATATATCAAAGAGAATTCACTTTGGACGAGTATTTTCCAAATTATAGGTTTTTAAAAACCAAAACAACAGTTGGCCTACCCTATATCAATGTAAAAGCGATTCATTAATGTTTTTTCAAGGATTTAACTGTCTTTGTTGTCCAAATAGATCTAATTGTACAGGTCTACAAACACCAGGCAGTTGTTTTTAAGCCAAGTGTCATTTCCGAAGTAATTTGATGCGTAGAATCCAAATCAGAATTGGCCTTTCAAAATTTTGAGATATTTCAGGTTATGCACCCGAAAAACGAAGATTTTTCCTACTTTTGAGATTGTATACAGGGTGCAAAATATGTTGGTGGTCTGTCTCTCCAGTTACATCATTTGGTACCATTCTTAGCCTTTAATTTGAGAGTTCAAGAGATCAATTACGATTAAACGACGATTTTTCCTACTTTTGAGATTGCATACTCGGTGTAAAAAATTTTGCTAGTCTGTCTCTCTAGTTACGTCATTTGGTACC
>JBAMAX010003545.1:0-106042 GCA_037043745.1 Chymomyza amoena | reverse complement strand
TGACCATCCCTATGGGAGCTATATGATATAGTCAACCGATTTCGATCATTTCTGACACAGTTCCTTAAAAAAGATCTGAGTGCCGAATTTAGTTCAAATATCTTTACAAACAAACGAAACACCACGAATTTTGTATAAAAAACGTTTTTTTGGACCGATTCCTCCTATGGGAGCTATATGATATAGTCAACCGATTTTGATTAAATTTAGTTCAGTGCTTAGGAACTATAAAAATCTTACGAATACCGAATTTGATTTCAATATCTTCACAAACAAACGAAACATAACAAATTTTGTTCAAAAATCGATTTTTTGAAAGATCCGCGCTATGGGAGCTATATGATATATTATATATAGTCAACCGATTTTATTCAAATTTGGTACAATGCTTGGGTACTCTAAAAAATTTCTGAATACCAAATCAGGTTACGATATTTTTATTAAAAATTGAAATATAGCGAATTTTGTATAAAAAAAGTTATTTTTGCCGATCGTTCCTATGAGAACTGTATTAATAGTTCTTAATTAATTAATTATTAATTTTGACACAGTGCTTCAATACCTTAAAAAAGATCTAAATGCCGAATTTAGTTAAAATATCCTTACAACCAAACGACGACTCCTTCTATATGTTACTTACATTTTCGGCTTGCATAAACTATAATATACCCTTTGTATCATACGGTACAGGGTATAAAAATCGAATAAACAAGCAAAAATTTAAAGTTAAAATATTTCATTATAATTGTATAATTATTATTATTATTGTTGCAATAAAAATAAAATCAATTACCTTAAAAAACATGGTTTTTGTTTTAAAGAAAGTATTTTTTTTCAGTTGCTGGGCTCTAAAAACAGCAAATAGTTTGAGTCGAGGCGTCTCTGGACAGAAACAATTTGTTGTTGAAAATCTATTAAACAGCCTAAAACCGTTACCCAAATTCAAATTTTTGATTTACTGAAAATTTCGAAAAAAAAAAAACAATCGATTTTAGCTCTAAAAAAATATCGAATATTCTGGATGCAGGATCTGCGTACAGATACAATTTGTTGTTCAAAAACTACTAAACAGCCTAAAACCGTTACAAAAATTAAAATATTTGAGTTTACTGATAATTTGGCAAAAACAAAAAATTTTGCTTCGAATTTCGCTAATTTTTGACTCTGAACGGAATTAAGCTACCAGGCGAACAGAAATCATAAACAAAAACTTTTTAGGTGTTTTCAGATAAGATAAATTTCGTTGAAGTTTCCATGTTTATTTACGAAATTCCTTTTTTTTATTTCTTTATTTTAAATTCTGTTTTATATTTTCCAGCAATTTATATATTTTTTTTAATTCAAAAGTTCTTCTCGGCTGTTACTTTTTTAAAGGCAAAAAAGTAAGAATGCAGGTTTTTTTTATTATTTAAATAGAAAAGTTTATTCAACGAAAATTATATACAAAATCTTAACTTAAAATGGTACATAAATTTTTTTAAATTTAATTTTGACAACATTTTTAAAACTGCAAATGTTTTTATCATTTCCAGGTTCTTATTTTAAAATCGCTAGTCCAAGCTTTTGAGCTGGAGATATTTAGTTGGGCAGTCAGAAAACATTATTACCGAGAAAATATGGATATGGCTGTGGAACCGACAAAGGAACTTGGAAAGCAAAAAAAAAAAGCTAAGTGTGGATTAAATTTACCTGGTTCTCTGGACAACAGCAATATCTCTTCTTAGGCAGCCACAAAGCAGTAACATTATGAGTTTCTACCATTCTATTATACTTTAACCTATTATTTCGCATCTAAGTCAGCAAAGAGGCCTAATCCGGATAAGCAGCGGAATAATACATTCTTTCAACTCAATTTAATTTAATTAATTTCCAAAACAGAAATTTTTTCCCGTCCCCTGGCTTCTAAAAAATGTATCAAATAATAAAAAACTTCCCAAATGCATACATAATAAATTATTTTAATTTCCAAAGCAGAATAATCAAATTTTCGTCTACTGGTTCGTAAAAAATTTATCAAATAATAAAAATTTTCTAGTAGCTAATGCTCGTTAAATTAATATTAAGTTTAGTATTAACTACTTGATTAAATTTGTTAAAATAAAAAAATAAAATATAAATCTAAATTTATTAAATTATTGCATCTAACTAGATCTGTAATTTTTAATGGCTAGCTTTAAGCAAATCACATTTATAAAAAGTTAAGCAAATTGTTAAAAATAAACAATCAAAAATAAATAAATAAGAATGGCTCCGTAATTTTTAATTCCTAGTTTAAAGCAAAAAACATATTATGAAAATTAGGCAAATCGTTAGTTAAACTAAATTTATGAAATAATAAAAATAAACAAACTAATAGTATAAATTTAAATGTTTTATTATAATTTTTATTATTATTATTAAAAATCTAAATTTATAAATTTTTTACATTTAACTCTGTAATTTTTAATGGTAGCTTTAAGCAAAACACATATTATTAAAATAAAGCCAATTATAAAACTAACTAAATTTGTCATTAATAAAATTAAACAAACTAAAATTGTAAATAAGAATATATTGCTATAATTTTAAAACAATTACTAAAAATCTAAATTGATAAAATTTGTACATCTAACTTTGTTCTTTATAATGCCTAGTTATAAGCAAAAAACATATTAAAAAAATAAAGCAAATTGTATACTAATTAATTTATCAAATACTAAAAATAACCAAGCTAAAATTGTAAATTACAATATTTTATTATAATTTTAAATTTATTATCAATCTTTTTTGAAATAAAAATAAACTGAAATAACCTAAAAACATCTGTTTTTTGTTTTAAAAAAGGATTTTTTTTTTCAGTTGCTCTGCTCTTAAAATATACCAAATATTCTGCCTGGACGAATCTATGGAAAGCATCATTTTGTTGTTGAAAATCGACAGAACAACCGTTACCAAAATTCAAATATTTCAATTTACTGAACGCGGCAATAAAATTTTGCTTCGAATTTCCCTAAATTTTGACTTTGAACAGATTTCAGCTACCAGGCGAACAGAAATCATAAGCAGGCGGCTGCATAAAATTTTTTCTAAATCTGTCACTAAAAGTATGCTACACTTTTGTAACAAAAAAATTTAAAATGCCAAATTTATGTAGCATCTTTTTATTCGGAAATTTTGTAGCATACTTTTAGTTGCTAATTTAAAGTTGCTTTCTGCGTTTTCTGCATTTCTGTTCGCCTGGTAGTTCAGCTGGCTTCGAGACAATTTTGTATGGGCAAATTTAAAAAAAAAAATTTTTTTTAGGTGTTTTCAGATAAGATTAATTTCGTTGAAGTTTCCATGTTTATTTACGAAATTCCTTCTATTTTTCTTTATTTTTAATTCTGATTTATATTTTCCGGCAATTTATATATATTTTTGAATTCAAAAGTTCTTCTCGGCTATTACTTTTTTAAAGGAAAAAAATAAAGAATGCAGGGTTTTTTTTATTATATAATAGAAAAGTTTATTCAACGAAAATTAAATATAAAATCTTAACTTAGAATGGTACATAAAGATATTAGTAAATTATGTAATATAATAAATACTAAATACGAAAATGTTTTTTATAATATTTTAGGACTTTTATTAATTATAAGCTGTTACAATAGTTTAAAAATTTTATACAAAAATAAAATATATTAGACAATTAAGTAATATAATAAATACTAAGTATTAAAATATTATTTTTAATATTTTAGGAATATTATTGACTAGAAACTGTTACATTAGTTTAAAAATTATAAACAAAAATAAAATACATCGGTATGTAAATATATTAGTCAATTATGTAATATAATAAATATTTAATCAAAAAATATTAATTCTAATATTTTAGGAATATTATTTAATAGAAGCTATTACAATAGTTTAAAAAATTAGGTATATACAAAAATAAAATATTTATTTATGCATTTTATTGCAAAATGTTGGAACTTTCAGGTAAATGGTGACAAATTTTCCATCATATTATATTGCTTAAGAAGAGAACCTAGTCGTCATCTTTATCTTGAAGATAGTTCTTATTGATTCCCTACTCGACATCCAACAGGACTCTGCTGAAGTCAATATACTCACAACGAGGTGTAGAGCGAAGCTTGCCAAAAAAGGAGTGGCTACCATGCATAAGTTTTATGCTATCCTTAGATAATAAGGGATCCTCTCTAAGAGCTTAATAATGGCCATCAAAATCTAGGGAACCGCAGCCAAAGCCAACTTTAGAAGATTTAAAATTCCATTGCTCCAGAAGTATCTCGGAATTCGTTTTGTTGATGACATAACAGATGAACTAAGCGGCCGTCAGAAGGATCAATTAGGATTCCTCCGTAATTCTCTTGCCTGCGTCCTGGCTTGGGTAAAGTTCAAGAAGACTACTGACTACTTTACCTATGTGACCTCAGACATCGTCAGTTAATCGAAATCGCTGGAGTACTTCCAAAACCTTTATTTATTTTTGGAAATCTTTTTACATAATCAAAAAAATTTATGAATCATGTAAATCTTACAGGAATTACATTATACAATTAGTCTAAAGATATTAAGTTATTGTATCCGCCTTTTTAGGTTTACTTCCCTTATTTTAAATTTTAAAAATTTTACAAATTGCATACTACTTTCTCAAGCTGCTCATACACCAAGTCCTGAGACTTGCCTAAACAACGTTTCTCCAACTGCTGCCGTAAATCTACATGATCGAAACTTAAGTTCTGTATGAAGATCGTATGTGACAAAGCAAATTCGACATAAGCTTCAAAAATACGTGACGTATCTATTATCTCAGTTACTGCATCGGTCTCGGTACTTTGCCAAATCTCTTCCCCATTATAAGGAACAATGCCAGCTATACGTATATCCAAAGCAAGTGGCGGAATCTGCTGAAATTCCAAGGGGCAAAAAAGTAAATCCTTGCTCTTAGCATGGTAGATAGCCGTATTCAAATCAAAGTTCTTGACGCGCACAGCATGTTTTTCATCTATATGGGTAATGCACACGCGCTGATAATTATTGAGTGCAATCTCGAGTACGCAAATCTGCTGCAACTTTAGAGATGTCGGTTGTTCCTTCGATGTAGCATAATGTGTCTTTAACCCAGCCTGTAGATCGGCATACTTTTGTTGATATGGTAGTGTAATAATTCCGAGTTTATTGTGGGCTTATGTGACAATAGACGCACTGCATAGTGTGTGGGTGTGCAGATCTGTAAAATACGGGAAAAATTCTAGATGATTATGGTTCAGGATTGAATTCAGAAAAATAATACATAAGAGGTAGCGTTATTTGCGTACTTAAGTAATATCAAAGAATATAGAACTAGTTTTAGTTATTCTTATATTTTTTGTACTGCGATTTTTACATAAATGTAAACATTTTGTTAAGTATCCCAGGACCGTGTGCAGTAGTGCATAAAGTCAAAATAAAAGGGTGTTCATTAGTTTTAAAAAATACTGTACTTTAGACATATTGAAAATAGTTCTTATATTTAAACATAATTGCAATACCTATAATAATCCAAAAAATGGCGGACGTAAAGTCGGGCGCGGACGACTTTAGGATACCCTGTACCACTAGCTTGTAATAAAGTCCAATTTCTTCACAAAAAACCAAAAACAGAAGAATTTTTAAGCAACATTTTTTTTGACCGATCATTCCTATGGGAGCTATATGATATAGTCAACCAATTTCAATAAAATTTGACACAATGTTTAAATACCTTAAAAAAGATGTGAATGCCAAATTTATTTCAAATATCTTGACAAACAAACAAAACACATCGAATTTTGTATAAAAAACGTGTTTTTGGAACGATTGGTCCTATGGGAGCTATATGATCTAGTCAAACGATTTGGATTAAATTTAGTACAGTGCTTAGAAACTATAAAATACTCACGAATATCAAATTTGGACCCAATACCTTAACAAACAAACGAAACACAGCAAATTTTGTTAAAAAATCGATTTTTTGGAAGTTCGGACCTATGGGAGCTATATGATATAGTCAACCGATTTTGTTCAAATTTGGCACATTGCTTAAGTGGTCTAAAAAATTTCCAAACACCAAATCTGGTTACGATATCTTTATTAAAAAACGAAATATAGCGAATTTTTCTTTAAAAAAGTTATTTTGGCCGATCGGTCATATGGGAGCTATATGATATAGTTAACCGATTTCGATAAAATTTGGTACAGTGTTTGGGAACTATAACTTTCGAATACCAAATTTGGTTACGATATCTTTATAAACAAATGAATTATTCATCTAAAACACTTTTTTTTGTCGAGGTCGTCTCAAACACCCCCATTGGAGCTATATAATTTATCCCCGATATCCAAAAAATAAAATAAACTTGCCTCCTATGGAATAATATGGGATCTTATGTGAAAGTTTGGTAACTCTAGCTCTTACCATCTCTGAGATCTAGGCGTTCACACGGACAGACGGACATGGGTATATCGACTTCTCTATTCACCCTGATCATATTTTAGGTAACTTTGGGGTGTCTCCGACGTCTCCTTCTATATTTTACATACATTTTCGGCTTGCTCAAACTTAATATACCCTTGGTACCAATACGGTACAGGGTATAAAAATAGTATGATTTTAAATAACCAAAAATAGGACAAGGTAACGTGTTTAGCCCCATGGGTGAACTTTTGAACGATAAGATAAAAAAGTGTAAAAATTTCAAAATATTAAACTGGTCGTCCTACTAACAGTATTTAAATATTCTTAAAAACATGTACGCCTAGGTAAGATCCTTCGAGGCTTCAACTACCTTTTGAACTATGTATATGCTTGATCATCATAAAGTTTCACGACTTTTATCCCCAATAAATTATTAGTCTATCCAGATACTTTTTATGCATACATTTTTTACCTATGTATACTCCTTTGATAAAAAATTTAACGCAATTATCCCTCTCAGTTAACCGATTTAATGTCTCCCTTTATTCTTAAATCGCCACAGATAGTTCAAGGTAGTATGTAAAGTTTTAAAGCTTTAAAAATGCAAAACACCTCAAGGGGGACCTTACCGGTCGAGCAATGATTAAAAAACATTATCTGAGTGCATTCGATCTAATTCATGCCATGATGGTGGTACAAAACCGATAAGTAAAATCATTGACAGTAAAAACTACTATATAGCGAATATATCATACAGGATTGGACTAAACAAAAAACACATGAATTATACAAAGTAAAACAAATCTATTGCTGCATATAGGCTGCACATTTAAATCAAGGGGTATTCCACCCACAAAGGACAGCACAGAACGCAATTTTAGATTTTGGTCTTTAGGTTCTTCAAAATTTCAAAAACACATAGATTGTACATAATAATTTAAAGCTTCTTCAGAGGTACATAATAAATTTGAATTAAAAGCGCGACTTAAAAATATAACCGATTTAATTCACAGAGCTTTGGATATATCAGATCCTTCTACGACCAAAATAAGCGTCTATCGAGGTCTACGATAAGCTTACGGCGTGGTTGACATCAACAAAATTTGGTTGGACATCAAAATGAAACAATGAAACGGATACTGTGCCTAGGCATTACAATGCGTTCAAAGAGACGTTATATAACTAAGTGCAATGACACAAACTGATATCACCATAAGTCGGTATACATATGCGGGTAGCAAAGGATTAATAGCTGTACAGGGTTGCCGACCGATACCATTTTTAAAAAAATGGGTGCAATAAATCGACAGATGGTCGTGAACCCATTCGAATCGTTACGGCTAACATTTTAAAATTGTTGGTATTTCCAAAAAACCTTACATAAACTTGACTCATTTCTCAATAAAATTCTTTTGAAAAATTCGTCGACCTTTAAGTTGAGGCCACGTTTTTTAATTGCTGCTGTATTCCATAATTCTTTAGATATAACTGATTAAAAATATTTTGAAAATTTTGTAGTTAGTTGAACCAATCTGCCAGAATAATATTGCACTGTATTAATTTTTGCTGTACCATGAATTTATATGCAGTCTGCTTCCTGTCTCTTAAGCGGCTTCCTTTTTGCTTTTTTATAAAGTCCTAAAAGAGAAAACATTGATTATTTGTAAAGCCGGAAAGCTTAATACATACAGTCTACATACCTGAAGCGTCGTCTGCTATATTGAAGGATGATCGCCATCGATGTAGTTATGAACATGCTTGGGGGGGGCTGCTCCCCAGTTCAGTGCAGCCAATGTGCTGTACGTTTCTAGTGCACATTGATGAATGGATGGTCACGAACAGGCGACGCAGAAGCACCACCTTCACCATTTTCATCGTCGCCATCATCATTCTTGGTCTGTTCACTATTTATAGTGCCCAATGATTCGTGCATCATATAAAGACGTTCGCGACTCGATAGAGTTGAAATGGTGGACAAATCACCAAATTCACCATCGTTAATAACAATAACATCCGAATTGATTTCCACCGACTTCTTTACGTGTGGCTCCGTAACTGCCAGGTAGCGACTATGATTACGATAGGCCCGAAAGATGAGTGCGCCGCAAAAGACGCCAAACAACGCCGTGCTTATAAAGTATTTGCCACCTCTGGGATGGACGGCGCTTAAGAGGCTCAGAATATCGTCTCCAGTGTCCGAATATTGATTAAAATTGAATGCAGCCATAATTTTATGTGAAATTTTTTTTGTTTAAAATTTTGTTTTGAAGTGCTTGAACTGAAATTTAGATCTGAAACGTTGTACCGAATTGATAGAAATGTTAAATGCTAGGCATGCTTAGATGCTGCCAATTTAAAAGCTTAAATGTCTTGGCCTACACAGCAAAAACTTTTCAACGTTTTGGATAAGAGCAACTAGAGACGACCACGATAAGAAATTAGTTCCATCTATCCTGATACCAAGGAATGAGATAACCACAAAGTATCACTTCCTCATGTTGGTCCCCTTGACGTGGGGAGGGGGCTTAAACGGTGATATAAGAACTCTTCCATTAGGGGTTGTATATAATCGCGAGCAGCAGAGTCTGCAGCGCCCAAAGGCAGAAAGCATAAATCCCTCGGCACAATCATAAGGCAGAGGTACCAGATGGCTGTCTACATGCTGGATAGAATAGCCAAGAATGCGGCAGCTGGTACCATCCATGAACGTGACCAGGTGGACAAAAAGAGATACGAGGCGGTTGTGGAGGAATATAATAGATTCCAGGCCAACACAACCGCACCAGTAACGATGTCAGAGGCGCAAAAGCGAAACCGCTCAAAGAATGAGAGCGGCAACGCAGAACCCAAGAAGATGCGCAAAGTTGATGCCATACAGCCAACATCAGGCCCGACTAGACACTTTAGCGAGGTGGCCAGAGACCATCTGCAAGTGTCAATCATCGATGCAGACGCGAAGACGCCGCTAACTGTACAGCAGAAATGGGTGGAGATCGATGTCGGCGTATCGAGACTCGTAATGATCTACGTCCTCGAAAACCCAGCAGGTCCCCACCCGGAATTTGACTCGTCGGAGACCCTGAGAGGTTACCGGGTGATCAAATGTGCGGATCAGTTCGCCTTGGACTTCCTCATCGAAAGTCAGCGGCACCGATGAAGATCTTCAAGGGGACGCAAACCCAGAGGATGACGACACAGAAGAGGTCGACATCGCAGGGCATCTCTTGGGGATTAACCTAGAAGAAGGCAAGGATGCTGAGGTTAGGGCAGATTAACCTCCAGCACTCCAAGACCGCCACCGACAGCCTAAACATCTCCCTCAGCGAGGAAGGTATTGACATCAGCCTTATCCAAGAGCAGCTGCAATCTATACTGACGGATCCAAGATGGATCAGGGTGTAGGAGCAGGGGTCTACTCGGACGAACTAGAAAGGCAGCAGAAACAGCATCTTCCAGGCGAAAGTCTTTGGAAAGGAAATTTGGCCGCGATACGACAAGCGTAGAACGGCCGAACTGCTAAGCAAGCCAAGAACAATGATCTTCAGAATAGCATCGACAATAACCGGACATTGGCCGTTAGGAGACCATGCAAAGAAAATGGGCTGGCCCTACAACGTCAGATGCCGAAGCTGTGACCAGGAGAACACAGAAGAGACAGTTTATCATTATTTATGTGAGTGTCCACGATTGGGGTCCTTACGCCACAGAGCACTAGGAAGCTTCGCATTAGGAAGCCTACGTGACTTGGCAGAAAAGAACATAGACGACATCAGCAGGTTTATTAACGGATCGAGATGGTTTGAGTAAACCGAACAGCAGTGGTTCCCATAAGTGGTGTAAGAAAATGGCGCATTAGCGCTAATTGAGTTTGAATATATTGTCACTCAAACGGCACCCAAACCAACCAACCAACCATCACTTCAAACGGAAATTTAGTAACAAAAGGAATTTAACCATGTTAGCGGAGATACATTCTATTGATATACGGAAGGTTCCGCGACTGTCCGAAGTCTAGCATATTTGAAACAGAAGTGTGTGCTATAGGTCAATGATTGGACATCAAATAGGACACATTTTGTATACTGTCAGGTAGTAATCCCCTGACCAAAGCGATAGATGACGGAAACCAAAGCCGAAAGAAAAGACTGAATCGGCACACTGTGCTGACAACTTTTTGGTTCCTATAACTTGAATAGATTCGAGGAAATACGGATTGGTTTTCAGCTTGCGTTTGCAAAAATTTGCTCCAATAAATAATTTGAGAGGTTCTAAAAGAAAGTCGAAAGCAATTTAAGCTGTTTGTCCAACACAAAATATTCGAGAAATCGATTCATAGAACAACGATTAGGTGCATACCATGGTTTTACCTTTATATAAACAATAGCAATCAAAAGTTCGACGCTTTTCCGGGGCCCCCAAAATTAACGAAAGATGTTACTCAAGAATCTTAAGAGATGCAACAGAATGCAAAAAGTAATTTTCACGAATTTTTTGAAAATGTGCCTAGATAACATGACAGGAAAATTAACAAACAATAAAGAAATATTTGAATTGTTGAAACCAAAAGCGTTAAAAACGTTCTAGTTAACTAATTAAATTTCTTTTACAGTTGCGCATTCTTGAAACCCGAAATGAAAACATCTAAGTCGGCTAAAATCCTCCAAGATGATGAATTGTCTTCATCTCATTTGTATGGAAGATACTACTAAAGTGGGAACTTTATTTATATACTAGCTGACCCGATAAACGTTGTTTTGTCATATAAATTATTTCTAGGTAATTTCACACAAAATTTTATGAGAATCGGTCCAGCCGTTTCTGAGTATGGTAAAAATTTAAAAAAAAATGTTTGGGGTGGCAACGCTTATCACTTAGGGGTATGAAAAATAGATGTTGGCCGATTCTCAGAGCTACCCAATTGGCACACAAAATTTCATGAGAATCGGTCCAGCCGTTTCGGAGGAGTATGGTTTCTAACATTGAGACACGAGAAATTTATATACCTATAAGATATGTGTATATTTTTTTATAATTACTATTGTAAAAATTTAAAAAAAAATGTTTGAGGTGGCAACGCTTATCACTTAGGGGTATGAAAAATAGATGTTGGCCGATTCTCAGAGATACCCAATGGGCACACAAAATTTTATGAGAATCGGTCCAGCCGTTTCGGGGGATTTAGGTAAAAATAAAAAAAAAATGTTAGGGGTGGCAGCCAGGGGTATGAAAAATAGATGTTGGCCGATTCCCAGAGCTACCCAATAGGCACCAAAAATTTCATGAGAATCGGTCCAGCCGTTTCGGAGGAGTTTGATAAAAATTAAAAAAAAAAAATGTTAGGGGTGGCAACCCTAAGTATAAAAAATAGATGTTGGCCGATTCTCAGTCCTACCCAATAGGCACACAAAATTTCATGAGAATCGGTCCAGCCGTTTCGGAGGAGTATGGTTTCTAACATTGTGCCACGAGAATTTTATATACCTATAAGATATGTGTATATTTTTTTATAATTACTTTTTATAGTGAATGAAAATGGATATAGTTAAAAATTTATTGTTATTAATTGCGGATAAAATTTGTTTTTTTTTCCAAACTTTAAAATGATAGAATTTAGGATCCAAAAATAGGTCATAGGGACAAAAGGTTTCCGCTAAAACATGGAGCAAGTTATGATGGCTAAATTATAGCTAAAAATTGTTAAAAGCAATATTGGCTTTCCTTTTTACCTTCCCCAACGGAAAAAAAAAATATGATAGAACTTAGGACATTTGCGTTTAGTTTGTTCTTTGGAGAGCTCTAAGAAACCGCTAAAATATCAATAAAAATGTAATACAGTCGAGGCAGTGCCCGACATTATAATACCCTGTACATTTTTTCTCGAAAAAATTGTGTTCCTGCATATACCTTCTAAGAATTGTCCAATTGGAACATAGTTTTTCGTTACAAGTTCTGCAAATTGGTACCAATTTTGATGAAAACCGTGAGTTACGTCACAAAATCAATTTAAAGTATATGAGTAAATTGTTAAAAGTTGATATGTTGGGGTGTGTAGGGAAAAATGCGGATGTTGGGGGTCCGCATCCATAAAATTTGGATGTGGATTTGTTCAGTAGAGCCACTTAAATCAGCTAGTCAAAAGTTGTGTTTCTAGGTCGCTTATTATTATAATTACGTAGAGTTAAATATTGAAGCAGTTATACGCAAGGGGAGGTAATATTAGTACATTATTAGCTATAACTTTTGTATTATCGGACAGATTTTGTTCATTTCATTCTGACGCATGAGACCATGACGCATCGGTCTGATAAACTTCAGATCAATAATACATTAACGGTTTGGCTAAAAACCGCGAAAATCTACTGCGAAGGTTCGGGCGAAGATATTGACATGATTCAACTTCTCAGGAAATATGCGCATCAGGGGGTAAAGTTTCGTTTCTCTACCTCTTATAGTCTTCGAGATCTAGGTTTTCATAGAAACGAACAGACGGGCGGACATGGCTCAATCTGAAGTTATGATAAGCATTTTGATATAAAGGACTTGGAGTCTGCTATGCCTCCTTCTGTCCGTTACATACATTGCACAAATCTAGTATACCCTTTGTATAGGGTATAAAAATGGTTTGCATATATTTGTGCTTTAAGTTTAATCCTCCCGGATAGTCCGCGCGCGATAAACGCTGGGTAGATCGAAAACCAGAGATAAACCTAAACATATAAAATATAAGCACATACCTGGTAAGGAAGCTGTACTGCTGGCGAGAAAAGAAACTGCCGAACTACTGGTCAAAATCAAGTAGTTCTGTGGAATTGCTATGAATCTAATGGATTAAAGGAAATCATCCAAGTGGAAAACAGTTTCCTTAGGACACTGACTGGACTACCAACGTGACACTGCAGTCCTAGGAAACATTTGAGCAAAATGAGCATTACGAATTCCAATACCTGTACAACACCTACTTACTGATTTACCATTTTGTCAGTTAAAGAAGCTCGATGCACGATATTCCTTTACTAAAGCCATCCCAAATAATCAAGTATGATACGTATATTGGGCTAGTTTAGGAGCTCTAGAGCTAAAAGAGAGAACAATAAGTATTTACAGCCGTCAACAATATAATTGTTATTATTAGTACAAAATGTTACTCTTCTGATCTTACATACAAATGTATCTATAAACAAAGTAAGAAATTTTGTACAACAAAGTTTTTTGGACCGATCTGTCCTATAAAATATTGTTAATCTGAAAATTTGGTTGCTCTAACTCTTACCCTTTCTGAGAGCTAGGCAGTCATACTGTATGTTGCATACATTTTAAGTAAAAATATTCTTCTTTAAAATTTTAAACAGTTTTTTTTTTTAATCTTACTAAAACGACGTGTTTAGACGTGTCTTATTTTGATTAAATTAATTTAAAGAAAAAACAGCAACAATTCACTGCACTGACACACATACATAGGCACATATAAAATGCTACCAAAGTAGACAAAAATTAAAACATGGCCGTCATAACGGCACATATGTATTTAGTTGACTAAATTTTTATAGTAAAAAACTTATTGTTTGTATATACATATGTACATACATATGCACATATGTGTAACGAAGTGTAAAGCACAAAACATATTTATGTACATATGTACATACATATGTATGTATGCATGATTTTAAATAATATTTAAGTTGCACTTACTCGTTGTTGTTATATTGCTAATAAATTAAAAATGTGACTTCCTCAAGTTAGCCAGAAAACATACCGCAGCGCTTTAAGGTCTTCTTAATTTTTTGCGCCACATTTAGCTGCATTAACATTAACTGCAGTTAAGCTTTAACTTTGAAGTGGCACGAAATATTACAACTTTTACTACAACCATGGTCTATGCGCTGCAAAAATTAATTGCGAATTGCGGCTTGGCTTTAAAAAGCAGTATTTGGCTTACTATCGATTTTTTTATTATCGATATTAACCATATTTTTAAAATTTGTAGAACAACACTTTTTATTATGCCTTTTTTTAAAATAATTCATTGTTATGACAACAATAATAAATGTAGTCCTAATAATTGTTTAAAGCTTAATGCATACAAGCAGTTAAATAGCCCGCACAAATAAATAATTGTGAAACTATTTTAAATGGCTGCCCATTGTTTTATGCCTAAAGCAATAAATATCGAGTACAAGTACAACAAGCTATCGATACTTACGCACAAGCCGGCCTTTCGTTATTGCGAAATAAGGTTGGCATGCAATTTGAGCAGTTGTCTTTTTCATGCGCTGTTGAACGTGTGTGTTGTCGCTTGAATTTTGTTTTTTTTTTATTTGCGCACGTTTGCGCGTTGTTGTTGTAGCCTAAAGCCGACACCTACGCAAGTTATGTTTTTTCCATAATATATAAACATAGTACAAACTTTCAATGTCAAAAGTGCATATTATATGGTTATATCGTTTATTTATGTTAGCTCTGCTACATAATAACCTGCTGTTTGCCAAAAGCTGCACATAATACATCAAATTGCAAATGCCGCAATAGCCGCAATAGCATCAAGTGCAACAAGGTCGACAACATAAGTGCAGCAAAAACAACAACAACAAAGTAACAACAGCTGTCTCAACATTATTGCGTCGTTGTGTAAGTTAACATGCATGCTTTCATTTAAAATAAATAGAATTTAGTTTTTTTAACTAATTGCGCGCGCAAGACAAACAGCTGAAAGCGTCAACAAATACTTTCGCACTTTCTCTGTGTGTGTGTGTGTGTGTGTCTGTGTGTATAATGATGCATAGCAAATTGGATTAACGGCATAACATGAAACTTATAAACAGTTACCACTGCCATGCAATATTGTTGCCTCACCTCACCCCTCTGGGCCACCCACCGTCTGTCCACCAGCAACCTTGCGCAAACAATTGTCTGACCGGCCGGGCCGGGCCACCTATAGACAAGTGTAAACATCACAAGTGTTACGGAAATAGTTTAGCATTTGCACGCTTACCTCATCTTGTCCAGATGTCTGGATCTGGGCAGACGACAGTCTTGGGAATTCGTATTCCAATACGTTCAACATGTTGCTGTTGTCGCCTGAATAGCAATGCAAAATAAATTAGTTTCGATATTCGGCCAAATTCTGCTCTAAAGAACTAAGAGTAGATTTTACTACTATGCCATACTGTGATTAGGTATTTTGGCAGGAAATGGGCATATACTATACATACTATATATCTATATATATTCTTTAAAGGGCAAATTGAATTTGAAAAAATTGCGTACGTAAAGTCGGGCGCGGACAACTTTAGGATACCCTGTACCACTAGCTTGTAGTAAAGTCCGATTTCTTCACAAAAAACAAAAAACAAAAGAATTTTTAAGCAAAAAAAATTTTTTTTGACCAATCGTTCCTATGGGAGCTATATGATTTAGTCAACCGTTTTCAATAAAATTTGACACAGTGCTTAAATACCTTAAAAAAGATCTGAATGCCGAATTTATTTCAAATATCTTTACAAACAAACGAAACACATCGAATTTTGTATAAAAAACGTGTTTTTGGACCGATTGGTACTATGGGAGCTATATGATCTAGTCAAACGATTTGGATTAAATTTAGTACAGTGCTTAGGAACTAAAAAATACTCACGAATATCAAATTTGGTCCCAATATCTTAACAAACAAACAAACGAAACACAACAAATTTTGTAAAAAAATCGATTTTTTGGAAGATCGGACCTATGGGATCTATATGATATTGTCAACCGATTATGTTCATATTGCTTAAGCGCCTTAAAAAATATCCAAACGCAAAATATGGTTACGATATCTTTATTAAAAAACGAAATATAGCGAAATTTGCTTTAAAAATGTGATTTTGGCCGATCGGTCCTATGGGAGCTATATGATATAGTCAACCGATTTTGATCAAATTTGGTACAGTGATTGGGAATTATTAAGAATTATTAAGAACTTTCTAATACCAAATTTGGTTACGATATCTTCATAAACAAACGAATTATTTATCTAAAACCCTTTTTTTTCGAGGTCGTCTCAAACACCCATATGGGAGCTATATAATTTATCCCCGATATCAAAAAAATAAAATAAACTTGTCTTCTATGGAATAATATGGGATCTAATGTGAATGTTTGGTAACTCTAGCTCTTACCATCTCTGAGATCTAGGCGTTCAAACGGACAGACGGACATGGGTATATCGACTTCTCTATTCACCCTGATCATATTTTAGGTAACTTTGCGGCGTCTCCGACGTCTCCTTCTATATGTTACATACATTTTCGGCTTGCACAAACTTAATATACCCTTTGTACCATACGGTACAGGGTATAATAAAACGACTTAAAATTCATGATTATCAGTCAGTCCAATTTTGAAGCATTTTTTTAAGAACCTTTGATATTTTCTTGACTTAAGCTAGTCAGAAATTATGACCAAGCTTTCGTTGTAATAATTAAACGGTTTTAAAAGATTTGAATCCGTTTGAAATCAGAAGTTGTTGACGTTTAGTTACTTAATTTTTGAAGGCAAAAATTCATACTTTGATAACGTGCAGCACAGGATCGTCACTCAGGGGGCGCTCAGCGCCCTTACGTGCCTACCTGGCTACGGCCCTGGTGCAGCATTTTCTGTCACGGCAGCTCCTTGCTCATTTTGAAAGAATTATGGAGCTATGCAATTACATAGTCCATTTTTCTGGTTGCAATGATGTCATGAACAAAGTTTAAACTAATTTCAATCCACATTTGGCAATTATTATGAGATTAGATTTGGTGCTTCCGTGTTCACGAAGCGTTTCCAGATTAGTTGGAACAGAGCACTGATTTTAAAAATACATTTCCAAAATTTGAAAACGTCATGAATAGTGTGGCCAACTCAATTTTAGGCGAAACCGGGACATTCTCTGAAAAAAAAATACTAAAATCCGAAGACTTAAACTCAAAATCGGGCCATTTTTGTTAGGAAAAAAAATTTAACTTAAATTTGTTAGACGTCTCCAGTGTTATAGATGGTTTGAATCCACTTTTCTGTGGCTTTTTGTTTAAATTCCTATTTATCTTGTGATGATATTTGCTTAACCAATATAGGATGTTCTTTCAGAAAACTGTAAAATTCAACGCATTCGTACTATGAAAATTCGCGCCACTCTGAGGTAATCATCGGCCCACTCGTTGTTTTTCCGGGCCAGTTAGTCACACTATTCTTGAATCATGATGATATTAACCCAATCTTATTGAAGAGACATCCAAACAAATGAGAATTTACAGTTCGATATAAAGCATCATATAAAAAAACACCCTATACAAGATAAGTTATCTTCAAAACAAGCACTTTATAAAGTTTTTTTTATATAAATAAGATACTTACAACGGAAAGCGGGTCACAATTACTATTTTTCAAAATATTTTTTATAGTTTCGAATTCGGAAACACTTTTTCCACTCTGACTGAGTTATCTCCAAAACATGCATCAAGAATTTTTTTTTATTTATTTATTTTTGCAATAACTCAAAAAATCATTTATTTTTATCTATTGCATATTTCTGTTTTTATTCGCCAATCCAGGGTGTAGGAGCCGAGCATCACTCCAAGATATTTCGCTTCACTTTGAATGTTAAGCGGCTGGTTATCAAGCCATATAGCGGGTGGAGTCTTCCTCTTTAATGTGTATAAAACCGACTGACATTTGTTGGGATTTAAGGTAATATTCCACCTGCGAGTCCAGCTCTCAAGCAGGTGGCTGTACTCTTGTATCCCGTCAGCTACTTCATACTCACAGGATGATGAGTAAAATATTGCCAGGTCGTCAGCGTATGAAGCCATTAGCATTTTGTTCTTCACAGCAGCCTGCAGTAACTATTGGATCGGACTTTTGCGAATAATTATGTAAGACTTGTTCCTTAGCGTTTTTGGGTTGTTGTTGAGGATCAGCTGGCAAATTATGTAATTGCTGGTGTTGGATGTGATGAAAGCCTCGGGTTACTTCTGCATACGAGAGAGTTTCCGTTCTGGTATTATTTGCCGAAGGCAAATACTTTTTTAGTTCAGGAAAATTTCTAGAATCCAAGTTAGTGAATCGCGGATGGTCTGCCATTTTTTTGTTTGACGATAATACCACCCTTTTTTTGGTGTTAGTTCGCTTGCAGAGATCTTTGTACCATTCACAGCCTTTATAGTTGGCTGGATGATTACCTCCACAGTGTGCACATGTGGCAGGGGCGTCACGATTTCGAGTGCAATCTGCCGTAGCGTGTTGTTGATATTATTCAAAACTGAATCTTTTAAAAATTACCAGTACATGTGCTTCTGTCACTAATGGAACAGAATAAAGTTTCAAAACGGAATCTGATAAAAATCGATAAAATTTTGTTCCTGATAAATCAATTAGTCCAAAAGTCCTCCTAATTTTCATAATTAACAAGATCTTTAAAATTAAAAAGGAAAACCATCGCACTAAATAAGTGGAACTAACGCACTTCTATGCCTAATTTAAAATGTAGTTACCTTATCAAACTGCCCTCGTACAATGATGTCCAGCCCCCAACGACCAACCCGATCGACGAAATCCTTCCTTACAGTTATGGTCAAACTCTGCCAGCAGCTGGAATAGATTTGCTTCCACTCGGTCTGCCTTAGAGCTCAGTGAGTACTCTGAGTGGGCCAGGGTCAGGTGGAAGAGGAACCTCTGATTGATTGTTGTCAGCTTCGCAATGTGATTTGATTGAATTTTTGTGGTCAGACCCTGACTTCAAGATTTGTCCTTGTCTTGCTTGGTCTCCTCTTGCATGTTGTTGGCGAAATCCTTCCTTACAGTTATGGTCAAACTCTGCCAGCAGCTGGAACAGATTTGCTTCCACTCGGTCTGCCTAATGATGCTTGTCTTAGAGCTCTGTGAGTACTCTGAGTGGGCCAGGGTCAGGTGGAAGAGGAACCTCTAATTGATTGTTGTCAGCTTCGCAATGAGATTTGATTGAATTTTTGTGGTCAGACTCTGACTTCAAGATTTGTCCTTGTCTTGCTTGGTCTCCTCTTGCATGTTGTTGGCGTTTTGATTTACGTTTTAATTAAAAAGTGTCACCAGACTGCTCTGCCAACGGCGACGCCGACTACGCTGCTGGGCATTTGAGTGATAGTCTGATGGGGGGCCCGGCAGCAATTAGGCCGATGTGGCCGGGTACGGCTTTAATTTGTAGGTAAAAAAAAATACAGTCGTTTAGTGGTCCGACAGTGTAATACCCTAAACTTTTTCTCGATATATTTATCGAGAAACATTTTATTTCTGCATATTTCTTCTAATAACTTTCCAATTCGATTCAATTTATACCTTTTTGATCGGTTTTTATGAGAATCAAAAGTTATGTTAAATAAATTTATCGTATAAACGTGAAAAAGGTAAATCGATTGCAGTGGGTGCACCGATATAATTTGTATAAGAGTTTCAACTGCTCCTGTGCGATCTTTTTGATCCAAGTCCAGGAAAGTTTCCATGTGCACAGCAAACGATGAGGTAGACCAGCTTTGAAGTACCTGAACGATCTTCCAAGTCTCGGAAGCATTCAATTCGAATAACGGAAGACGAAGTTGATTAGCCCTCTACTGCTCCTATACGATCGTATTTTATATATTCCTGTGCATATACGTGACCAGATATATTAAACGTAGATTCCTTTCACATAACATTAATAAAAGACTATATTATGAAAGGTTTTCAGCAACCGATTCGCTCTGAGCATATTTTTAAATTATTCCTTATGTTTTGCAATTCCTGTTAAATACCCCAACTGCTCCTGGACGATTTCTGTGCACACTGCAACAAAAAAAAATTTGAATAAAAATCCCAAGTCCGCTGATGTAGATGCAGAAAAGCCCAGCACTAGCAGCCAGGTGAAGCTGGGGCACCTGAGACTGGAAATTTAAAAGCTAACCGTGCCAAGTCCAACCAGTTGCAAAAGCCACAAAGACAGAAATGAAAGCAGCAGCCAGAGGATTATTGCTCTTTTGTGCAAACGCCGCAGGGCTAATGCGCTAGGGAAAACAAATTTACAGACTGGCAACTTTCCATTTGGCATGGAGCCCCAAAGTCAACTGGATATATTAAAAGAAGAGATTGCACCACATGCGGAAAAGCAGCAGCAATTGGAGCAGCAGCAGACGCAGTTGCAAATAGAGCAGATGCAAATAGAGCTGGAGCCGTTTCAATTAGAAACAATCCAAGAGCAAACACAACAATCAACAGCATTGACATCCTCTGCATTAGCTTTGACCCAGACTCAAAATTCTTCCACGCCATTAAAGGATTGGCTGCGGGGGCGTCTCAGTTGAAGTGAAGTAGACTGCGGACCAAAACTTTTTTTTTCTAATTTCCACATCTTTAATAATGGCGACAAGGATTATGCTTTTTGTAATATTAAACCCAGCGCCATTGATGGTTATATACGTTTAAAAGCTTTACATAAGCGGCGTGAAAAGCGTGTAATGTGGATGAGTTTTTATTGAATTGGATTTATTGCGTTGAAAGCAGTCGTTCAGTTGTGAACGAAAATATTATGGCAAAATGGCATGAATGACGAGGCCCATTTCGAATTTTATGGTGCCGTTTATAAGCAAAATTGTCGCATTTGGGGAACGCAGAATCCACATGAGATCCAAGAAACGCCCTTGAAAGAGAACACATTGAATGGCCACCCAGATCCACCCCCTCCAAACTTTTTTGTGAGGTTATTTAAAAAGCAAAATGTACGCTAGCAAACCTCAGACCTTGGAAGAGCTTAAGGAAAACGATCGTGCCGAAATCATCGCTATACCATCCGAAATTCTCGAAAAGGTAATGGAAAACACAGCAAAAATGGCATATTTTGCTGTGGACAATAGAGGCAGCCCCTTTAATTGATGTAAAACGCGGACGACTTTGGGATACCCTGTACCACTGCTTGCAATAAAGTCCGGTTGCTTCACAAAAAACCAAAAACAAAAGAATTTTTAAGCAAAAATTTGTTTTTTTGACCGATCGTTCCTATGGGAGCATAATGCTTAAATACCTCTAAAAAAATCTGAATGCCGAATTTAGTTCAAATATCTTTACAAACACATCGAATTTTGTGTAATAAACGTTTTTTTGGACCGATTGGTCCTATGGGAGCTCTACGATATAGTCAACCGATTTTGATTAAATTTAGTACAGTTCTTAGAAACTATAAAATACTCACGAATGTCAGATTTGGTCCCAATATCTTAACCAACAAACGAAACACAACAAATTTTGTTAAAAAATCGATTTTTTTGAAAGATTGGACCTATGGGAGCTATATGATATAGTCAACCGATTTTGTTCAAATTTGGCACATTGCTTAAGTGCTCTAGAAAATTTCCAAACGCCAAATCTGGTTACGATATTTTTATTAAAAAACGAAATATAGCGAATTTTTCTTTAAAAAAGTTATTTTGGCCGATCGGTCCTATGGGAGCCATATGATATAGTCAACCGATTTCGATCAAATTTGGTACAGTGCACTATGGTCCCAAAGCCCTTATTTTTTACATAAATTAATAACTCGAGAATTACACAAAATATTTTAGTCTGGTTTTTTGCATTCAACTAAATAATACCAATCGAATTTTTGACTAGGGAAAATAGGCGTGGCACCGCCTTTTTTCTTATATTTTATTATGCAAATTTTTTGATTTCATATGATTTTTGTCAATAAAAATTTTTTTTTAATCTTTAAACTATAATATATAACTTTCTTATATCAAATATGTAAATAATCAGCACAATTCTAATTTAAAAATTAAAAAAAATTGTAAACGTATTTTTTTTCAATTTTTTATTTTGTGTTCTTAGCTTTTTATAATTTTTATTGCTCGTCCACAAATTCAGATTCTATATCAACTGCGTATTCGTTGTCAAAATCACTTTGGTCCAAGTCAGACTCGTCCATATCAGATTCATCTACTTCAGCATCGATTCTGGTATTAAATAGCTCGCCTTCACTGGGGGTAGAAGTTGGCACTTCCAAGAGCGCTAGAGCATCAGCCGAAAAATGTTTCTTTTTATTTTTATTTTTTCGCTGAGCTTATATTTAGCTCGATATTAATATTTCAAAAACTGAAATATTGCCAGGTCTGCACTTTTCTTTTGCCTCAATCACATCCTTGTAGCTAGGATATATATCACAATTACGACTTTTATTCTCCAGCCTGATGTTCACATAGGTGTTCTTGGTTAAACCATTTTCCAGCAGAAATGCCAAAGCTTCATCAGGTGTCAACGGAATTGGACCCTGAGCAAGAAACTTTTTTTTAAAATACTTCCATTGCCTTTTGCTGTTTCCTTTAGCACGAACGATATATCGCTACATTTGGCTTTCTTTGCTGATACTGAAGCAGCATGGACAAATAAGGATGTATTGTGGTTTTGTTTCTCAGAAAGCTCGGACGCACATTTTCTTTTTATTCGTTCATTTCCAGCAGAATAAGAAGTTCGTGGACGTCCTGCATTTTTGGGTTTCAGCTCACTTTTACTGACTCCAATTACCAACTTTGAAGATAACCAATTATGGTGTTTTGGATCAGTTTTAAATCTTTCAACCATATAGTTGCATTTTGCATAGCATCTTTTAGCGTAGGCTGCAAAGTTATTACACTTGTTTTTTATTTCCGTCTCCTTCATTTCCGAAATCCTTCCATTGACCTTTTTTAAAATAAAGTCAAAAATTGACGAGGCTTTATGCTTGTTCTGCAGCCACACTTCAAGCAATTCTGCATGCTCGAACTCAAAGTTGCCTGGGGAAATTTGCGATTATATGGAAACGGGGAAATTCGGGGACAAGATTTTGGGTGTTTTATAAAGAAGACACATTGACACACAAGACTGCATTTATAGCTACAACAATGCACGACAATATACTTACTTCTACTCCTCGAAACAAAATTTTGTTGAGGTTATGGTTGGCAAAAACAACACAGCACAAAAGCACATTAAACAATAAACAAAACACATCTACAAACAAAACACATATACAAACATGTATAACAAACCTGTAGCTTTGTTTTCCATAGTTATTTTTCTTAATGGGCCTTTTTCTATTTGTTTTATATAGGAAACAAAAGTGTACAATATTTTGCGTAAATTTCAACCACGTGCGCACAAAATAAATATTCAACTTTCAGGGCCGAAAAAAAATACAAAAAAATTTTCTAAAAAAAAAGAACTTCATTTCTAAGTTCATTGGAATATTTGCTATTGGAATAAAATGTGTTTTTTGCATAAATCACGATTATAATTTTTTTAATTTACGTAAAAAAAAGGGCTTTGGGACCATAGTGCAGTGATTGGGAACTATAAAATACCAAATTTGGTTACGATATCTTCATAAACAAACGAATTATTCATCTAAAACTTTTTTTTTTGTCGAGGTCTGCTCAAACACCCCTATGGGAGCTATATAATTTATCCCCGATATCAAAAAAATAAAATAAACTTGTCTCCTATGGAATAATATGGGATCTAATGTGAAAGTTTGGTTACTCTAGCTCTGACCAACTCTAAGATCTAGGCGTTCAAACGAACGGACGGACAGACGGACATGGGTATCTCGACTTCTCTAGTCCCCCTGAACATATTTTAGGTAACTTTGGAGTGTCTCCGACGTCTCCTATAAGTTACATGCATTTTCGGCTTGCACAAACTTAATATACCCTTGGTACCATACGGTACAGGGTATAAAAACCCTTGCTCTGAGCCCCGACAACAATGAGTGGAAGCGCTCCATTTTGGGTCCTGGCAATATGGTTTAAATTGACATTGGTGCACTTTATACTATAGAAAACCCATAAACTTCAAGGTATAAACGACGCGCATTGAAATGCGACTGTTAATCCTTCGATGGGTCAAATATCACTTGTGCTCCCATAAAGATTAAACGGTGCACTTGACATTTCTATATTCACTTTATATACCTAGTTTAAAGTACGCTGCTGCTTACAGCACAGCGTTTCTTATGTAACTTAGAAATAAGATTTTTCAATTGAATAAATAGAAGCCCACTCGCAAGGGTGGGATGAGTTCCAAACCTACATCCAACGCGTATTGTAGTGCGTCACAAGTGCAATATCGTTGCCTCCTCTTAAGGTGCACATTCTGGTACAATAAAGCTACAAGGTTGAGCCTAGTAATTTTTAAAGAAAACCTCTACGTATATAGATAGGTATGTACATAATTTGATATTAAATGTCCTTAGACTTCCTTGTAATTGAGACACTTAATTATTAAACAACCACGCGATATTATTGCCGCCTCCAAGCACGCATGTGTAAACAATTTGCTGACGTTTGCTGTATATACTCTGTATATATTCTGTATATAGTATATAGTAAATGCTGACGCCCAGACTCAAATGTAAACATCACAAGAATTACGGAAATAACTCTAAGCGGACACGCCAACCTCAACTTGTCTGTCCGTCCATTAGACAGATCGAGTCAGTCCGTTTTTTACTTGTAGTTTGTTCGAATGCCTTTCGCTCGGATTACAATCTATCAATATATCAAAATAGTGTTAACTTTTGGAAAATTTCTAACCATAAAAGGTATCTATACTAAATAACTTAAAAATTTTGTTGGGGTTTTGTTATTAGCAGTCAAGCACTTGGGTCCCTGAAATGCCTAGAAATATTAAGGCAAAGCAATTACTTTAACTTTAGCACTATAAGGGTTAGGACATGCCTTAAGTCGATGCATGTTTTAGATTATTGGGTCCCTGAAATGCCTAGAAATATTAAGGCAAAGCAATTACTTTAACTTTAGCACTATAAGGGTTAGGACATGCCTTAAGTCGATGCATGTTTTAGATTTTTTTAAATTTAAATCAAAAGGTTATTGCAGCTACGTTTTTGAAGCTTTTAACTACGATATTTCTTCTACTTGAGTAATATTATTCAAAAATACATTATAGATAAATAATGATATATGACAAGTGTTCACAATGGCCAATTAATAGATTTTTGATAGTAATTTTTTAATAGCTATGCTGAATCGCATGTTATTTACCTCAGCAGTACGCAATTACTAGGACTGGTTCATAATCGATTCTTCGTCATTGAACCATAAATCGAAGTAGCGCCATAATTCGTATACTTTTAACATAACATCCATTTCTATGAAAATGTAAATTTTTTATAAAAAATACATTTAAAATGTTGTAAAATAAAATCTTAATTGTTTACAAAATACTTGTAACTGAAATTATTTTCTATTAGCGTTCAAAATATAAATTACAAATCGGTTTTTATACCCTTGTACCATACAAAGGGTATATTATGTTAAGTTTGTGCAAGCCGAAAATGTATATAACATATAAAAGGGGTCGTCGGAGACACCCCAAAGTTACCTAAAATATGATATGGGTGACTAGAGAAGTCGATATACCCATGTCCGTCCGTCGGTCTGTCTGTCTGTCCGCCTAGATCTCAGAGATGGTTAGAGCTAGAGTAACCAAACTTTCACATTAGATCCCATATTAATCCATAGGAGACAAATTTATTTTATTTTTATGATATCGAGGTTAAATTATATATGTTAGCTTATAGGTATTTCAGACGACCTCGAAAAAAAATAAAAGTTTTAGATGAATAATTCAAATAATAATGTTTATGAAGATATTGTAACCAAATTTGGTATTCGAATGTTTTTTAGAGTACCCAAGCATTGTACCCAATTTGATCAAAATCAGTTGACTATATCATATGTTATAGCTCCCATAGGACCAATCGGCCAAAATAATTTGTTTTATACAAAATTCGCTATATTTCATTTTTGAATAAAGATATCGTAACCAGATTTGGCGGTTAGAAGTTTTTTAGAGTATTTAATCAAATTTAAACAAAATCAGTTGACTGTATCATATAGCTTCTATAGGCCCGATCTTCCAAAAATCGATTTTTTAACATAATTTTTTATGTTTCGTTTGTTTGTTAAGATATTGGAACCAAATTTGGTATCCGTAAGTTTTTTATAGTTCCTTAGCATTGTACCAAAATTTGATCAAAATCGATTGACTATATCATATAGCTTCCAAAGGACGAATCTGTCCAAAAAAACATTTTTTTTATACAAAATTCTTTGTGTTTCGTTTGTTTGTAAAGATATTTGAACTAAATTCAGCATTCAGATCTTTTTTAAGGTATTAAAGTACTGTGATCGAAATCGGTTGAATATATCATATACCTCCCATTGGAACGGTCGGTCTAAAAAAAAATGTTAAAAATTCTTCTGTTTTTGGTTTTCTATGAAGGAACCGAATTTTATTGTAACCTAGAGGTACAGGGTATCCCAAAGTCGTCCGCGCCCGACTTTACGTACGCCATTTTTTATAATCGTTTTGCGGTATGGTTAGAGCCGTCTTTCTGGAGTCGACCTTATAGGAAAAAATAGCAAAGAGCTAAATCGGGGTTTATTGAGTTGTATTCGTTCCGTATTTAGGAAATGGTCACGGGTAACGATGGCACGTTGATGATTCTGGGAACTTTTTGATCATGGTGGTAATGTATTAGTGTCCAACATGCCACTTTTGTTAATAGTTCAAAACTCTTCAGTCCAGCGGCTCAAAATTCATACGGGCAGGGCAGAATCTTGCATTAATTTCTTTGGGACCTATATTTTAAAGTTTTTTTTTCGGTTCATCCGTACTTGAGTTATAAATAGTGTAGCTAACACCACTTTCTTTTATATATACTCGTATAGATTATTCCTTTGAAAACATAACGAGCTTAAACATAATATTTCATAACCCACATAATACAATAATATATCAGTTTCGATAAACTATAACCGTCAAAGGGAGATAGTCTTCCCAGTTTTAGAAAACTGATTCCATTTTTAACGCAGTCAGTAATTCTTGCTCAATTCGAATGTTTTCTTGAACAAGTCAAAGATTACGGTCATTTGTACATTCTAGTAAAAAGTATCAACGGTTTGAGCTAGATTCAGATTGACAGATTATTTTTTTAAGACGACGGCATAGTTATCTAAGATAACAAAATCACAGTTCCTTGGTAAATAGTGGCGATAAAAATTGTCCATTTTCATTAAAAGTAATAAAAAGGTAACATCTTTCCCAGAAAAGCCACAATTTTTCATTTGAATGTACTGCAAATTGGATTAGGTAAAAAGCCCAAGCTAAATGAATCGCTAAAATTCATTTATTGTACATATATGCATATATTATATATCAATATAAGGCTATATACTATATATGTATTTATGCCGGTGCTACGTCTCTTTGGACTTTGACTCTTGTGTGTGTGCGTGTGTGTGTGTGTGTATATTGCAATATTGATAATGCCATTAAGTCAGTTTAACTTGCTCCGACAGATTAAAACACGCGAGAGAGATATTACAACAAGTCGTCGTATACGCTTCCAAAGATCAACTTGACTCATCTGTGGAATTCGTATTTAAGCAAGTTTTTAAAGCGTTTTTAAAGTCTGTAACTTGTTTATGGACTTGGGGTAGTTTTAACGCCGCATATTTAAATTTTCTTTGTATATTTCATATATAAATTAATTTTTCTTATCAAAACTTAAAAATTAATCAGACAAACTTTTATAAAAGTAAAAAATGGCTTGGCGTTTCGAGTAATTCAAAATTGTTAATCTAAAATTATTGCGATTTCACACAAGTCATAATTACTTTTTATACCCTGTACCGTATGGTACAAAGGGTATATTAAGTTTGTGCAAGCCGAAAATGTATGTAACATACAGAAGGAGACGTCGGAGACACCCCAAAGTTACCTAAAATATGATCAGGGTGAATAGAGAAGTCGATATACCCATGTCCGTCCGTCTGTCCGTTTGAACGCCTATATCTCAGAGATGGTAAGAGCGAGAGTTACCAAACTTTCACATTAGATCCCATTATTCCATAGGAGACAAGTTTATTTTATTTTTTTGATATCGGGGATAACTTATATAGCTCCCATAGGGGTGTTTGAGACGACCTCGACAAAAAAAAAGAATTTTAGGTTGAATAATTCGTTTGTTTATGAAGATATTGTAACCAAATTTGGTATTCGAAAGTTTTTTATAGTTCCCAATCACTGTACCAAATTTGATCAAAATCGGTTGACTATATCATACAGCTCCCATAGGACCGATCGGCCAAAATCGCATTTTTAAAGCAAAATTCGCTATATTTCGTTTTTTAATAAAGATATCGTGTCCAGATTTTGCGTTTGGAAATTTTTTAAGCTTAAGCAATATGCCAAATTTGAACAAAATCGGTTGACTATATAATATAGCTCCCATAGGTCCGATCTTCCAAAAAATCGATTTTTTAACAAAATTTGTTGTGTTTCGTTTGTTTGTTAAGATATTGGGACCAAATTCGACATTCGTGAGTATTTTATAGTTCCTAAGCACTGTACTAAATTTAATCCAAATCGTTTGACTAGATCATATAGCTCCCATAGGACCAATCGGTCCAAAAACACGTTTTTTATACAAAATTTGATGTGTTTCGTTTGTTTGTAAAGATATTTGAAATAAATTCGGCATTCAGATCTTTTTTAAGGTATTTAAGCATTGTGTCAAATTTTATTGAAATCGGTTGACTATATCATATAGCTCACAAAAAAATTTTTGCTTTAAAATTCTTCTGTTTTTGGTTTTTTATGAAGAAATCGGACTTTATTACAAGCTAGTGGTACAGGGTATCGTCCGCGCCCGACTTTACGTACGCCATTTTTTTTTAAATAGTTTAAATTTTGTATGTTATGTTGACATATTATTGAAATACAATTGGGAATATATACGATGAAGTATACACACTTTTTTAAATGCAAAAAATTTGTTTATTAGTATTTCAGAGTTACATCATCGACAAAGTTTTGACTGCATAATTAATTATCTTTCCTAGTAGTCGCTTCGACGACGCACAACTTTAGCCACCATTTTGGGTTATAGGATAGCTTCAAAGCAATCACATACACTAAAAAGACTTATCTTTATATAAACTTGATAAATAAGTCATAAGTTGGTCTATTATTATTTTTATTACGCATCAGATTCTCAAATACTCGCCATGTCATCAAATTTCTTTAAATAAAAATAATTCTATCACTTACAATTCCACGAAAAAAGCTGTCTGACTAAAAGAGTATCCAAATACCGGCATGCTAAATTCCATAGACAAAACAAAAATAAATATAAGAAAGCAGTCTATTGTGCATAAATCAGAAGCTCTGGCTACTCAAGTTTATTGCCCGCCTTTTGCCATGATATATGGTGACTCTAAGCGTTGCATTCGGAATGTGAAATGGGGATTATTTGACCGCCCTGCAGTTCTAGTTGCATTTGTTTACCCAAATAAAGGTGAAATTTAATAAAAACAAGGTTCGTAATTTAACAACTTGGGAAATTTATGCAGGCATTATCGTAGTCTAGGAATCTATATAGTCGATATGCTACTTGACTAGACATTTTCAAGTTGACCAGCATTTGACTGATAAGCAAATGGTTAGAAGCTTGAAATAAACAAAAAATCATAAACTTGAACGCTTTATGGTTATTTGTTATCTGTCGATAAATTTATAATGCCATATACTTGTAATATAACCCAATTGGACTTGGTTAAGCACTTTATAACAGTGTTCTTCTTCTTATGTGGCCATAACAACCCGATTACCGGGTTACGGCCTGCCTTAAAACTTCTCTCCAGGCGCCTCCGCATTGCACGCGCCTTCTCCAGTTGGTCACACCGAGCGAAGACAGGGCCCCTTCCACTTGGTCTTTCCAACGCAAACACGGTCGTCCTCTCCGCCAGCGAAGCCGCTGGATGTTGATACGCTGAGCAAGGTCCATGTCGTTGAAGAGCTCATACAGTTCCTGGTTGGTGCGGATGCGGTAGTCATCGGCGACTCGAATTGGACCAAAGCTCTTGCGCAGTACTTTCCTCTCGAAAACTCCCAAGGCAGCTGCATCAGTTAGTGACATGGTCCAAGCTTCCGCGCCGTAAAGTAGCACTGGAAGGATGAGTGCCTTGTAGAGTGATAGTTTTGTCGCGCGAGAGAGGTGTCTACTACTCAATTGCCTATTGAGACCGAAATAGTGTTGGCTTGGTAAATTATGTTTTTATGAAAGGCATTTCTGTGACGCCACTATGACCTGGCCTCAAAACGGTAATCCTTGTTAGACAAATTTCATATCCGTGCCAAGTTTTGTATCGTTGCGTCCCGGCTTAAGATCAATAAATTAAGTTTACTTATTAGGCCCGCAGCGTGTAGCTAGTTACCTTGACCGCAGCACATAAAATTGTCATAGATCTTAGAAATTTTGAAAAAAACAAACAATAGATATCCGTGCCAAGTTTATCACGTGCCAGCGCTCTGAACTGGTTACTACTTTATTTTTTTTGTGTAACTGTGCCAAGTTTTGTCTATATGGCGTGAACACCCCTTTTTAGTTTGTGTTTCTACTTGCGTAAGATTATAAATTTAAAATTTGGTGCCTTACGTTTTATTTTTGGGTTAGCCAAGGACTTAAAAGTAATAAATTAAGTGAACCAAATGTAGCAGACTCATTTTCTTTATTACGTAAAATTCAATTCGTTTGTTTAAGGTACATTTGAAAAAAAAATGTTTCAAAAAATCCCGAATTCCTGGGCTTAAAACGCCACAGAGAGCGCATTTTTAGTCATCATCATCGTCTGCTTTGCGCGCGCCTTCTCCAATTAGAAATACCAAGGGAGGATAGGTTCTCCTCCACTTGATCTCACCGACTCATTCCATCGGAGTCGTGGTCGTCCCCTTAGTCTGCCTTCGTCGGCTTTTGCTTCGTTGGAGCATCGTTATCCATACGTACGACATGGCCGAGCCAGCGCATACGTTGTATTGTGATGCGCTGGACAACATCTATGTCGTCGTAGAGCTCGTACAGCTCGTGGTTCGTCCGTATGCGATAGCCTTCCTCAAAACGTACGGAACCGAAGATGTTACGAAGAATTTTCCTCTCAAATACCCCAAGAGCGGCATTGCCAAGATACGTGAATTTCTTGACCACTTCAAAAGTATAGCGGTCCGCTACAACAAGGAAGCCCAGACGCCGAGCGTCTCTGTTCGTAGACAGCATATACTTCAACTTGCCCTCGTTTACTGCTAAACCCACTTTCGCTGACTCATTTTCAATTGCGGAAAATGCAGCAGTAACATCTAGCTTACGACACCCGATGATTTCGATATCATCAGAGTATGCAAGAAGCTGGATACTCTTGTAAAAAATAGTGCCATTGCGATGTACACCGGCCTTCCGCAGTACCCCTTCCATCACGAAATTGAAAAGGTCGTATGATTGAGGGTCGCCTTGTCTGAAACCTCGAACAGTATTGAAAGGTTCGGAGAGGTCTGTTCCTACCTTGCCGCTCAATGTCATTCTGCAAAGACGAATCAGCTTTGCAGGAATACCGAACTCAGACATGGTGGTGTTTAGGCGAATGCAGCTTTGTAATCGACGAAAAGATGATGGGTATCGATCTGTTTTTCGTGGGTCTTTTCCAGGATTTGGCGTAGAGTGAGAATCCGGTTTGTGGTGGACTTACCAGGTCTGAAGCCGCACTTATAGAGTCCGATCAGTGTGTTGGCATCATTGAAGTACCATGGACAATGATGTGCCCACCAACGTTACCAAGAAAGTACGCATCAATAACGCCACTGACTCAAAAATTCACACCAAACAGTTACACATTGTGGATGATATGCCACATAATAATCTTTGTCCTAGCTGCGCTACAGGGCATCGTCATTCACGGCGCACCTAAACACCTACCTTTAATACCAATCGGAAATCCAATATGCTGTAGCTATTGCTTACATCCATGCTTATACACACTAATATTATAATTATAAAAAAAAAAACGCTAAGTGGATGGGTTATGACTTTTGCTAGGGCAACCACTTGGGCTTATCAATCAGCAGTAGTCGTAGTAATATTATAGATGCACAAGACAATCAAACACTACAATAATAATACTCTAATCTCATTTATAGTTTTTAGTGGCTTGCTGGCTGGCTGAGCTGGCCAATGAGCGGACAAACAAAATGCAGAATCTGATACAGGATATTCAAAATAAATACTCATTTCTGGATAATTTGCTCACAAGCTTTTGGATATCCATTATAAAATCGAATTTTTCTCTAAAATTGAGGCTACGTAATATAAGATGGAAAAATGGCAAAGCACGACCAGGCTGCGCTTATCAACCAACAGAGGTATCCAAATAAAAAACTATTAACTACTAAATGCATTTTATAATATACATAAATTATATATTACACAGATTGAGCAGGTGGCAAATGTTATTACGCATGGAATTTGGATTATGCCAGCCTTAATTGCAGCCTTAAAACTATTTGAACGTTCGTATACCTCAAGCCAGTATTTGGTTGCCTGGGTCTATGGCGGTGCGCTATGCATGTTGTTTACCGTATCCACCTTTTTTCATTGTTCCTGCTATTGTGCCGAATACAAGTGAGTATTAGAGCACTATCTAGCTATCTAATGTAAACTATATCAAATTTAATTTGCCACCACAGACCGCCAAGTAAACACAAGGTGTGGTCAGCGTTTAGCTGGGATATCTATCGGGAACTAAAGAATATATTACATCGTTGTGATCGCGCAATGATATATGTGTTTATTGCTGGCTCATACTTTCCATGGCTTACGCTGGAGAATACAAATCAATCGGCAATTTTATTTAGCATGGAATGGATTATTTGGCTCATGGCCGCCATAGGCATCGCATATCAGCAGGTATGTATCTTGTAGCACAAAAATTACTTATTATTTATTTATATATTTTTTTCAGCTTTATCATGAACGCTACAAATGCCTGGAGACGTTTTTTTATCTGGTAATGGGCTTAGGACCAGCCCTAGTCGTTATATTGACCGGTCATAATTTTCCTGGAATGATACAACTGAAACTTGGAGGTGCCTTTTATATTCTGGGCATTGTTTTCTTCAAATCGGATGGACTTATACCAATGGCGCATGCCATTTGGCATTTGTTTGTGGTGCTTGCCGCTGGTTGTCATTATTATGCGATTTTAGTGAATTTATATCCCAATGACTCCAATATTTAAACAAATTACTTTTTGATGCGAATTTGTGGTAACTAACCTTTATAGTGTAGATGTACATACTGCTTTATTTGTATTATATTGACCAGTGACGTCGGCCAAAAATTTAAGGCATTCAGGCGTATTTTAAGAATAGAATCTTATACCACTAGCTCAAACGCTCCTGCCCCGTATAAATTTATAAATTGAGCTCATTAAAGTTTCAAGAAGTTATTAGGTCGTTTGCCTGCAGTTACGACAAGTCATCGTTTAAATGACGAAACATTTAGAATTGTTTTAGTTTAGTTGATTTTTTTTTTTGTTTTTTTATTTAGTTTGAATCAGCCATAACGTATTCCTTCCTACCCAATTCAAGTCACTGCTCCAAAATTAGCCAAAGTTGTTTATTTAAAATTTATACCTTATTAAGTTCTTCACACGGATTTATATACATTTTAAATATAGTAAAAAATAGCATAATATATAGATTAGTATTTAAAAGATCTTTAAACTAAATGAAAACTATTTTTGTGATTAATATCTGCGGTCTTGCCAAAGATTAAAGGCCTAATTATTAGCTCATATTTATGTGCGCAGTCTTTGTTATGCGTAGGCCCTAATATATTGTGTCTATAAATATTTACAAATTATATATATGCATTTGTACAATTGGCTTTGTAAGCGCTAAAATATATAAAAATTATACTCCTTTTTAAAGATTGAAAGCCCGCCTAATATACATCATATATAAAGTATTTACAAAAAAATTCTGCATAAAAATGACAATAATCACGAACCAAGCGACTTGTTGGTCAGTCAGTTTATTAGAGTGCTATGCATATTTGCTCAGGGAAAGCGACAGCAGACTTGTATTGTTTGTTAATGATGAAGATAATCGTATTTATATCTATTTAAAATGCCTTGGTTCGTGATTAACTTTTAAAATTGTATACTGAATGTGCTTATAAATAAAGGAAATTACGATGTTGTCAAATGATACAAAACAAAAAACAAATGATATATATATATATATATACACACACAGATATATACATTATAAATTTTAAAGAAAATTATCTTTATTGCATATTTTGTTGCAAATAAAATAAATATATATTTATTGGTAAAAAAAAAGCATAAAATTGTGTATAAACTTAAAATAAATTTCAAACTGGTCTGGTTTGTCCGTTGAGCAAGTAGTTGTGGCTTGTATCGATAATGCGCTTGCCGATAAATGAGTAGTCATCGGCGATAACAAAAAACTTTTTGGATGTAATAGCGATAGTATGCCGAAGTTATTTATATATTTCTTCAAATAAAGTTTAAACAGTATTACTCGAATACTTTGAGTAGAAGAGGCAACTACATGCGTTTTTATTTGATTTGATTATAACTTCCTTGTAAACTCTAGTTGCCTAAATATTTCGATAATAAAATGTGTCGATAAGGAAAAGTTTTTATAAACAATTTTGATGGACAACGAGAAGCAAGCACGCGAAGAGCTTTTGATTTTAATAAAATCGCGTGCTGAAAATGCAAAGAAAAAGAAAAAGGCGGAGTATAATTGCCAATTGCAATTTGTACGTGAATACAAAATTGCAAATTGCATTAATGGCAATGTCCCACAAAACAATCAAGAGACGCAGCTCACAAAACTACTAACAGATGTTGTATTTCAAGATGACGAATTAAAGGCATGGCTCGTCTGGCTGCACCAACTATTGCTGATCAATGTCTCGGCATTCAGTAAGGACAGTGAGAAACTAATGCAATGGCTACTGTATGTGCAGAATAACGACACAGACGTGCATGCTTTGCGTTGCCTGGCCCTGCTATTCAAGTTTCTTACACCGGATCAAGCACGTCTATATTGGCCACGTATGGCAGGTATTAGTTCGCACTCATGTCTAGAAACAGAGTATCAGTTAGTGCTCTGTTTGGACACATTTTTTCCTATGCTTTATGAATCCGGTGATCATCTAGACGAGAATAACTTAATGCTAAGCAGTGAGGTGGCCAATTCTTTGTTGGAACCGCACTACGAGGGAGTTTGGTTGCAGCAGTTTAGAGTCGCATCTAAAAAGCCAGAGTCTGTCAGATATATACCCCAGCTACTGCTACATTCGCTACAGCTGCTGCAAAAGATTGCGACACACAATGCTGCGTATGTTGCAGCCCATACACCCCAATTACTGGGTTTTGCTATGGCCAATATACAATTTGGCGGAGATAGTGAGGCTGAAATTTTGTTGCATCAGCCGCGTCGGGTTCAACCCTCACAACAAGCAGCTTGTTATCAGCACGAGGAAGACGTAAACAATGCAAACAGTGTTCCAACACGTTCCGATGGACGTCAGGCAAAGGCTCGCAAATTGCGCTCCATTAAAAAACAGCGCCACAATGTAGAGAGTCAGGAAGCCCCCCCTGCAAACCACACGCAACAAATGCTGCTTTTGGGAAATGATTATGGTGGCCATCGCACTGGCGACTCCGAAGGCTATACACCATCCGATGAGCCCACGCAGCAGCCCAATCTGATGCAGCAACGGCATAACAGCGCCAAAGTTCGCTTAGCAGCGTTGAATTTACTTGGAGTCATCACCACGCAGCTCCCACGACGCACACTCTACAGCTACTGGCATGTGCTCTTTCCCTCTGATGCGGACGCCGCGCGACAGAGTCTCGTGTATATTGGTAAAACGGATAACAGTCCACGTTGTCGCGCTTTGGCACTGCAAATCGCCGCACAGTTGCTCTACGGCTCCAAGTCGTATTTGAGCCAGGCAAGCTCCTCAGGGCCAAGTAACTATACACCATTTGCTGTGAGTTTGGCTAGGCTTGTACTCTCTGCGTATGAAACACTAAGTGCCATTTTGAAGCGCGAATTTGCGCCACCCGTATTGACGCAATGTCTCAAATGTTTGGCTGTGCTTGTGCAGGCTACGCCCTTTGAACATCTGGAAATGGGCTTTGTTTATGGTTTCGTGCCCCAGGTGAAGAACTTAATAAAACACGAGGAGATTACAGTGCAAGTATCTGCGCTACTGGTCATGGAAATGCTGGTTGCTGCACCACAATTAACGCAGGAAGTGGCCTGTGTCGTGGGTTTGCCAGGTAGCGAGCAGTACCATACAAAAATTGTGCGTACAGCTCCTCGAATGAATTTGCGGCAGCAGGAGCAGGATCTTGCAGATTTATGTGATTCCGAGTATGAGGAGGAGCCAGATGAGACGCAAGAAAGCACTGAAAATGCTACAAACAACTCAAACATCCCCGAGGCCAGCACACACATACCGCGTTATTCCTGGCTACTGCGCTGTGTCTGCCGCTATTTGGAATCTTCTACCAGCTTACCTCAGCTGCGTTTGGAGTGCCTGCAAGTTTTGCTAGCCATGGCCACACACTTTGCCCTGCTCAGAGATCATCTACCACGCTTGGTGAAAATTTTGTGCGACACCTTGAAAAATCAGTCTTCTCTCGAAGTACGACTTTATGCAGCGCGCTGCTTGGATACCATTGCTTACCAAATGTCACGGCATGTTTTGGAATTACCGGAGCAGGCTCGCCAGCAGCATTTGGTTTTCTGGCAGCAAGCTTTGCCAAGTATTTATGCCAACTATAATGCTGCAGCCACGCCTAGTCTCAAGTGTGCTTTATGTGATGCATTATCCAACATGGGCACCTATTGCTTTGAGCGCATGCCGCAGCTGCAACGCAATGGATTACTGGCATTTCTATCTGGATGCAGCAGTGATGATGCCGAGGAGTCTTTGGTTCGCGCAGCCGCCTTGCGTGCATTGGCTGTTTATTTAATGCATCCTACGCTTCGAGCTGATTTGGTGTTTGTGGAGAACACGGCAGAGTTGGCTTTGCGTTTGGCCAACGATACACAACTGAATGTTCGCATTAAGGCCACCTGGGCTTTGGGCAATATTAGCGATGCTTTGGTGGGGGGAACACGTACAGCAGCGCCGCTGAATACAGAAGTGGATTCACGCGCCGAGCGCATTTCCGATGCATTGCTTTATCGTTTGATAGAAGCATCTACTACAGCCTGCACCGCTCACGACAAAGTGCGCTCAAATGCTGTTCGTGCCCTAGGCAATCTGTTGCGTCTGCTCACCGCTGCTCAGCTGGACTTACCAGAGGTGAGATCTCTGATGCAGAACGCCATTGGCAAGCTTATTGATTGTGTGCGTGCTGCAGGCAGCGCAAAGGTGAAATGGAATGCTTGCTATGCCATTGGTAGTCTAATGCGCAATCGCGCCTTGTTTGCAGCCAATTCGAGCATTGCGAGTACACTGTTTCCAGCTCTGTGCCAGCTGATAGTGCATCATGTAAACTTTAAGGTTCGCATTAATGCCACCAGTGTATTGCTTCAAATTGAACAGCGTTCCGACTATGGCAGCTACTATGCAGCACTTTGGCGTGCCTTGTTTGCGGCACTAGAGCGTTCGAATGCGTTGGACAGTTTCGAGGAGTACAATCATAGGGATGGACTACAACATCACCTTTGTCTAGCCATGGCTCATATGTTGGGACAAGCTCGTTGTGATGATTTGCCTATGTGCCGGGAGGCACTGGAGTCTGGACTTGATGTAGTTAGGGTCATTTGGCGCCGTGTGGCCTTTCGCATTGTGCCCGAGCAGGCGGCTCCACTTTTTACATGTGGACAGCTACTGGAGCAACGCATGCTTTCTAACCAGCAGATTACTCTGACAGTAGAGCAACGTAACGCTCTTAAAGCTATTGTGGATGCACTGCGTCTTGAGCCATAGTCTAAATAAATCTTCTCAATAAATATTTATATTATTTGCATAAAGCAGTATTGTGCAGTGTTTTGTAAATTTGCAAAGGATTTAATGGCATTAAAGAACTAATTGAGTGACATTTATTGTTGCACCCATTAATAATAGGGTTATATTGTTGGTCAATAAAACTAATCACTGAGCTTCCAGATTCAAAAAATATGGCTTTTATATTGGAAACTGCATCAACTTTGATTGAAAGAGATGGCGCCCTTTCGAATATTTGACATACCGATAGCCGTCTGTCCTAGATGGTAAAATCTAGAGCAATCAAATTTTCAGATTGGTTCCGTTTTTATAGCCTCCATAGGACTGATCGATCAAAAACGTTTTGGTTTTCTTGCCAAATTCGACAATCAAATATCTTTTGGATTTCCTAAGCAATATACCGGATTGGGTTACAGGGTATCTTTTACAATGCAGGATAAAAACTGTTGCCCATATATTAAAAGAGGACCATTAACGACCAACAATGGAACGCGATTGCTGTGTATTATAGGAATTAGTACCAAACCAACATCTATAATTTCATATAGAGCATATCATATAAAAGTTAGGAGTTCAGCAAGACAAGTGCGATGAATTCACAAAACTTATCGTATTAGTAATTACAAGCCCTTTCCTTCTTATTTAAATAATAATATTAATATTGAACACACAATGTAGTTGTTAAGATCAGTTTTTCTAACGATTATTTTAATGAGCTTCTAAGTCACTTAAAATAATTTAGATCTTCGATAGTACAGGGTGCGCCAGAGAAACTTACTTATTTGAAAAAATTCCCGCGCGGTGTGTTGGGCGAGAGAGGGCACATCTGGAGGGAGAAGTTCCCAAGGTTGTTTCTCCCTCCACCCTCCCTTCAGTCAGTTGCCATCATGCTCTGGTCTAGAGAGCAACGGGCCTTCGCAGTCGAGAGCTTCTTTTCTAACGGTCGCTCACTTGTTGCTACGCAACGTGCCTTCCGCGCTCGCTTTGAAATTCCTCCTCACAGACTCGTTCCTGGCCGTAGTTCGATTCTGACACTCATTTCGGGAGTGTGGAAGTGTCGCTAAACCCAGAAATGGACTTCAACGGACCATCAGAACTCCGTAAAATGTCGAAGGAGTGAGGCGTTCTCCCCGGCGTTCGGCTCGAAAACACGCAGCTGCTATGGGAATTTCTAAAACCACTGTTCGACGAATTCTCCATGAAGACCTTCACTTTCATCCCTATAAATTGGCTGTTGTGCAAGAATTAACTGAACGCGATTTTGTTGCCCGTCAAAATGCCTGTGAAATGCTGGTTGACAACCTGCCTGAAGACGCGGTCGTTTTTTTCAGTGACGAGGCTCACTTCCACATTTCCGGCTGCGTCAACATGCGTTATTGGTGTGGTGTAAATCCACGTGAGCTTCACCAGAAGCCACTTAACTGTGAGCGAGTTACTGTCTGGTGTGCGATGTCGGTAATGGGAATAATTGGTCCTTATTTTTCTGAAGAAAACGAACGCGCAGTTACCGTGAATGGAGCTCGTTACAGAAACATGATCGAGGAATTTTTTCTTCCAAGACTCGAAGAAATGGACGTTAGGAACGTGTGGTTTCAGCAAGATGGAGCCACAGCACACACAACACGAGACTCAATGAATTTGTTGCGACAACATTTCCCCGACCGCCTCATCTCTCTCAGAGGCGATCTCCAATGGCCGGCACGCTCTCCAGATTTGACGCCATGCGATTTCTTTTTATGGGGTTATTTGAAATCTCTGGTTTATGTCGATCGACCACGGACAATAGCACACCTCAAGAACAACATTCGCGACGCCATTGCCAACATACCGATTGATATGCTGCAAAGAGTGGATACGAATTTCAAAAATCGACTTCATCAGTGTATGCGCAATGGGGGTCGCCATTTATCCGATGTCATTTTCAAGACTGCATGAAAAAAAATTGGGATATTGTATTCTTAAATAAAAAATAAAAAAAATAAAACAATAATTGAAGTACTTTTGTTTTTATTGACCTTTCAAATAAGTAATTTCTCTGGCGCACCCTGTATAAGCAAACAGTATAGAACTACTAGTGATAACCACCAATCAGCTTAGTAAGGTAAGATTTGTAGTAAGATTTGAGTTAGTTACTTAGTAGAAAAATTGTTATGAAATACTAAAAAATTATGTTAGTAATCTTAGTTCATTTATTTTGTTAAAAATTGAATTTTTAAGTAGGGAAGAGCTCCTCATTTTAATACATTACAGAATTTTATAATTCCCAATTTTTAAGAATAAATGAAAGATAGAAAGTACAGAAACAAAACTCGCGGAATTTGTAATTTTTTTTTTTAATATAAATTGTACATATTTATTTATGTATGGGTATATAGTGGATTTATAATGTATAATGTGTCGTTAGTCCTAGGTTTGTATAATTTTTTAATGGTCGTGATCTAATGTATAATTAAACAAATTCATAATCATCTAAAATATATAATTGAATTAATATGCCCTATAGCGGATTTAGTCTACAGTAAAATGAGTTTTTTGACTTTAAGCAAAGGAAAAGATAAGGAGCATGACTTGGATATTACTAAACCTTTGCATCAAAAATTAAACATGGATACACATAACTCGAAAAACAGCATATGTGTAGCCTGTTTTATTAAAAAGTATTAAAAAAAAAGACATACGTTTAAAACAAGCGAAATGGCAATAATAAAAAAACAATCAATTAAAAAAAGCGCTTGCTGTCGGTTTAAAAAAAAATGTATATATATAAATTGCTTTTTTGTTTAGCTCCACTGACTACTAAAGTCTAGATGAAAAGTGCAGGACTTTTGCAAGAAATCAATCAAAAATTAACAAAAATACTTTATACAAACGCATTTACACTTCTTGCATGCAACACAAGCAAAAAGCCGTTGCTTGTGATAAACATTTTTCGTTATTCTGAATTGATTGACCCAGCCTTATTAACTCTAAAATAATATTGAATCTCTATTTCTGCTCACGGTCATGCATAACCGCTTTAATCTGATTCAGATGTGAGGGCAGCACACGTGTACGCTTTTGTTCTATAGGATCCACACCTGGTTCATCGTTAAAGCGCAAAACACGTTTGCCGCCACCACGCACCTTTTCGTTCATTAGCTGGAGATCCTAAAAAGTGTCGGTTCAAAAAAATTGCAATTATGTAAACTATCATCATGCATTTTTATGATATATTTACCTTGGCTGGGCTGCGATAGAACTCATAGATAATTTGATCTGGTGACTGTTGTATTTCAGTTTTGGGCATATGTGAAACGAAGAGTGAGTGATTCTGTGTTAGCTTCTTCGGTACCGCCAAACGTTCATTAGGATGCGGTGAAAGCAAGAGTTCAGCTTTCTAAAAGTAGCATAATAAGAATAAATTGAAATTATATTTATGAGTACAACTTACGTCTACATTCTCATTTAAATAGTTGATGGAGAAACTCGTCATTAATGGTACGTATATTTGATTATAAAACGATATAATATCACTCTTTATAAGTTCCCCATTAACGATTTTTATGAGTACTTCGCGATACACGCTATTCACTGCCTGCGGTTGATTGCGATAGGTTTTCATGATATCGCTGAATTTGGGTTCTTGCATTTTAGTAACCTGCAATGTAAAATAGTTTTATTTAGTTTGTTTATACACCGCTCATGTCTGTTATACTCTTACTCTTATAAAAATATATATTGCACACATGATTATTTGATCGAGATGTCGATCTTGCATTAGCTCGGTTTTTTGCGTTATGGAGTGCTCAAATATGGTCCAAATTTTGTCTGGTTTTTTCTCGCATAGGTTGAGCTCACTACAAAGTTTTTGTATACGCAGCCAGCCTAACAAATAGACTTTGCGGAAAAAGATTTGTAATTGTGTAGCTGTTCTTTCATTATTAACCTCAATCCAGGTGGGCAATGGCTTGGACGCACGTTGTATCAAATCCCAGACAGGCGACTCGCTGGACCAGACCAGCCGCTCCAGGCAAGTCTCTTCAATCGAATTAAGATGTTTGATCAGAGGGCGTTGCAAGCGCCCTTCCGGTTGACCACCATGTCGCACTACGATTTCAATGATTTTATGAAAATGAAAAGCTTTAATATCAAAACAGTCCAGAATCCAGGGAAATTTTATCGCCGTGTCCGAGCTGTAGGCGTATAGCACAAGTTCTACACAGCAGGCAAGTAGAGTGAAATTGAAGGTTACCAATGCGATGTTCGTTGCTAGCAGTCGTTTAATATGAATGTTAGGCTTTTTGTGCGCCTCAGCGCGCAGTATCTGATCAAGCAGATAAAAGTATATGGATTTAGCTAACTCAAAGCGATTCTTGTCCTCACTTGGATAATTTTTATGGAATTTTTGTTCCATTTGTTTGACATCATTTAAAATTTTATTAGTAACCTCCTCGCCCATGTTCCTGAATGAGTAATGAAATAATAATATTTGTGATCCTTAATAGTGTCCAGTGAGAAAGTTAAATTCATTTAATTGTCTTTTATAATTTTTAACAACTTACTTGACAAAATCTGTGGGACCTGTGATGCCCCTAAAAAAGCTTAACTGCTGAACGTTATGTGTAGCATTTGCCACGGGCTCGAATTTTTGTTCAGCTGGCAGTGCCGGTAGATCTTGTTTGCGCGTCAAAGGAGTTACTGGCTGACGCAATGCCTGCTCAGTGAGATGGTTTTGCTCTCCGGAATCCAAGGGACAGGTGGCCAAGATGCGCTCATCAAATTCACCCACACTGAGCACGTATTGTTCGTAGGCAAAGTTCAAACTCTTTGTATTGCGCTCAAAGTGCTCATTAGATACCAAGCCCAACATTGTGTCCTTATTGCCATAGATGGTCTATAGGATAAGAATGACAAATAAAATGAAAAATGTTTCTATTAAATATGGATTATGATAATGTAAAAAGATTTGCTGTTTATAGGCAGAGTATTTCAGTTGTACTTTGTTATTGTATCTGATTTTACACTCATGTTTACATGGATCAACTTCATAAGGTAACAATAAACAAATATTATTACTAATATTTTTTAGCTAATTGGTTTTTAGCGAAATGAATCACGTAAAATTTATAAACGTTATAAATTTTAATATATTGTCACGCAATCGTTTGGTATAGGTTACAGCGACGGTAACGAGTAATGCAACCATATACTAAGATAGATTAACAGAGACTAATTGATCTTGGAGCGCTGACGGCAAGGCAAGGGCCGCAGCATTACCAAAAATCGTACATAGCATAGAAAGAAACAGAAAGTTCCAATATGCATAGAGAGAAACAGTTATGCATATGGAACTTAAGAGTAATACAGTAATTAGTTAAGAGCTTAAAAGTCTATATTATGACATGTTTGCATTTCATATGTTTGTGTTATTATAATTTTATTGGGATGCTGCTGCTCCCGACAAATATGTTTAAACAAATGATAAGCTCGGATACAAATGCTCGTTATAGAATAACCAACAGCTATTGTCCTTTGTTTTTAGAAGAACATAATATGACAATGCAGCTATAAATGATTATTATATAACATTCGTACATAATCTAAGCTTTATATTTAAGTTTAAAAGGTGTCAGATTTAAACCTCTTCCCTGACCTTCTGCCTTAAAGAACCTATAGTATAGTTGACGGTTGAAACTTACATTTGCTTGAAAGAACGCCTGAATGATTTTGTTGAATACAGTTGCTTTCATAGTTTTGGCCTCTTCGGTCATTTCGCAAAAGTATTTGAGTATGCAAAGCTCACGAGCCGCCGACTCTGTAAACTCAGGTGTGCCCCAAGTGGCGGGCAAGCCCTCAAAGTCAGATTTAATAAGATCAATGCGCTTCTCTGCTAGTACATTAATATAAATTAAGTCTAAGCAACACATCATTAAATTAAACGATGAGACCAAGTCCACTGTAGTTGTAGGCTTCTGATTTTTGGCGCATAGATACAAAAGCCAGCTGATATCGAACAGTTTGATGTAAGAACACTTGGAGTGCAGCGAGCTAAGTAAACAAGAGATAAGATATTGCATATTATATACATATATTCAGAAACAGATTTATAGGTGCATTTGAAATACGACCGACATACGCTACGTACCTGTTTTTAGTATGCTTTTTTTCATTGGGAGGACGGATAAACAATTGTTCAAATGTTTTTTTGTGATACTTGTGTAGCATGAATGAAATGCTAAACTTGCGGTCCACCTCCTCAATTTGAGAAACAATATGGTCGGATGGATTGGCCATGTCACACCACTGATTGATTTTGACTTTGAAATCAAAAAAGCTGTGGAGCACAGTTATTTAAGCTGGTTGATAAGTTACTTGCTCAATATAATTACCTCATTTGACAGCTACGCAGCAAATTATTTAAGGAGACACCATTGCCACGGACATGGGCTTTTTGGCCATCTTGGCCACTAACCGTTGGCGTTGTAGTCTGCCGACAACCCTCGTATATGGCGCAAGCAACCCATTTCTTTCCATCAGCTCTCTAGTTATTGTAGCATGTACAAAGAGCAATCAATTTTTTGTTTCTCTTTGATTGTTTTAAAGACTTACCTCCAATGTAAAGTTTTGGTCTACTTCTTTAAGTTTTCTTAATGAAAACTCTTCGGTCTGGCAATCCATATTTAAATCGCGACACACCTGATCAAAATGTTGGTACATGGGGTCCTGAGCCTCCACCACCTTGGCACCAACTTCTTGGGTATCATTGCTCATGTTGGCGGCTGTGACTGTATTACCTTGATGAACACGATTATCACACGTTACCCAAATGTTTCGCCTTGATTTTTATACCCTGTACCTTATTTTCTATTTATTTGCTGCTGCTGGCGGGGGGTGCAAGGGCACTACACTGTAGCAACAACAACGATGATGGCGTTGCCGAGTTTTTACGTATTATGCTCCAATTTTTCACCATATATTGCATGCGTTACGGGTTATTTGTTGCCTTCTGGTTTATTTTCCTACGTTATAGTTCTTTTTTGGTTAAAAGTAAACTAACCCGCACACGAAACAACTCGTTGTAAGTTAATATTTTTTTTTTTTCGCGACGAAAAAAAGGGCGGGAAACAAGGGAGTTGCCACACTTACATAGTAAAAATACTTTATCGCCAAAAATATGCCATTAATACGAGTAGAATTAAATAATTGTTAGGCCTTTGTGTCTGATTTTCAGAGTTTTACAAATGACGTCATTTTAGGCGCATTGTATGCACATTATTTTATGTCGCTAACAAAAATTTCAGATGGCAACATTGCATTCAGCAGCATAGAACAGCTGAGCGAGACTCGCTCTCGATACTCTTTAATTAACCAGGTGTTGTAAAACATCTAAGCGGTAAACATTTACTCTGCGCAAACTTTTCAATTAAAAAGCGATTTTTTACTATATGTATGTACATATTTGCACATATGTCAATAAATTTGTTGTTTATGAATCTGAAGCAAAAAGGAAAAAATTTGGTGAATACAGGGCAGTGCCCCTAATTGCACACTCATACAAGGGACATTTTTTTGGCGCTATATTTGTATCTGTTTGTCTGTAAACTTTTAAAACATCCTTTATTGTTATGGCGCTAATGAAATGTGCAGTTGCATGTATAAAAACTTTATTTGAGATTCCTTTTCCTATAATATCGATATCGATTGCACGTCGCGCATAAGTTTCAACACAGTATTTGAATATGGATTATGATGGCTCGATCAATACTTGCCTTTTCATTAAATAAAAAGAAATTCAGCCCAAGGTCTCTTGCCCAACTAAATTAAAACATTTCATGGTGCTAAATGAAGCTCTTGTTTTATGCAAATATATTTCAAGTCTATAAGAGGTTGTGTCTACCACATTCAATGGAATGACGAACTTCATGAGCTCTAAGGCGATTGTCAAGCGGACAAACATCCAGGTACTCAGCTGGCTTGGTGGTGCTATTCGTGTTGATAAAGAAGCGTAGGGTTTGACCATACCTTGACGATAGTTGACGATAGTACTATCGATAGTCGACGATAGTCCCGTCCACAGTAATATACATATTTCAAAATTCATTTACGATATTAATGTTTTTTGATCCAAAAGTTTTGGTTCAAGAACTAAGGAATGTTCACATTTTCTTCCTAGAGCCTGTTTCGCTTCTCCGAAACAATTAGGCAAAGCTACAGAATTCATCGCTGCAGCTGGAGTACTGAAATCTGGGTCATGATTTTCCAAGCCAGGGTGGAATCTTTTCAGATGATCGTGCAAATTTGAAGTATTTCTTTGCCAATTTTTTGTCATCTGACGTTTTATAGTATTTCCATTCTTATGAGATTTTACTTTTCTTTTTTTGTGTTTGTCTCTCGGTCGCCAAATCTTTCTCCGAGTCCGTGCTGCTGCAATCGCATGCCTGCCTTTTAGCCCTCGACACACTGAGTGTGAGGGAGTGCTGACGTTTACCTTAAATTCGGCGCATAGTCAAAATACTTCATAACTACAGTATGAACTCGGTAATCGCAACCCTCGATACATGCAATTCTTCGATTTTGGCAACACTAAGAAGTATAGCATTGTAACCTTTTTCCTATTTCTGAAAGAGCTTCACGAGACGAGTTATATATTTTTCCTCGGTGGTTGCAACCTCCTCAATAAGTAAAATTACCTGGATTTCTATTAGTTGCGGTAACCGAATTCATACTGTACCTTAAAAGTAAGCATTTGAAGAAAGCGATCCATTTCTTTTTATTGAAGTATCACTGTTTCAATAAATTTTTTCACACATATTTTTTTTGGCAGACGCCACAAATAAACGCGCAAATTTTACTTTTTGGTGATATGAAAACTATCGGAGACCTATCGATAGCACTATCGGCACTATCGTAAATGTCTGGATGCTATCGATGGTAGTACGATAGTGCTCAACCATCGATAGTGCCGATAGTACTATTGGTAGTTCTCCACCTCTTACTACGAAGTTGTGAATATAATGTGTTGTTCAGGTCAGATGACGTTAAGTTGAAGTCAAATTAGCATTATTCCGAAATTATCTGTATCTTATGTTGAGTGTATATTTTTATTAAATCTTTGGATTAACTTGAAACTGTTATTATAGAATTATGTTGGTATTTCATTCTTTTCCTAATTTTTAAGTGGAACCGAAACATCATTAACAAAGAACCATTTCATACCAAGTGTTGTTTATTTGGTTGATCAGTGAGTGGAATGCATATAAGAAAGATTAGGCGATTATGAGCAATCTAATTTTATCTAGTTTAATGCCAATTGCTGAACAACTGAGATGATGGCACCAATTCTAGAGGACCCGGTACGTGCCCCAAAAATGGTGGAGGTGGTGGTACAATGTAGCTGAAAAAACAAAAGATTCAGCCAAAGTAAGTGGGACGTTTAAGCTGTTACGCTTTACTGACTGACTTACCGAGGTTTACTTGGAATAACTTGGGGTGTTGCGGTCAGTGAGACGCTGTTGCTGCTACTTTGAACATTTGGTTTGACACGCTTTGCAGCAGGCGAAGTTCCAACATCTACGCTATCCAGAGTATTGCGTACATGAGAAGACTCTCCTGCTCGAGATCTTGAAGAATCTATAGGCAGATTCATAAACCGAAAGATTCTGGGTGCTGCCTCGGGCAATGATTGCCCAGCTATGGCTGACGTGACGCCATCAATGCTGCCGCCTGAAGCAAACGGTGGCGTATACATAGCCGACAACTGTATGGGCACAAAGGCGGGCAGACGCACGGTCAAAGGTCTTGAGGGTCTAGGCAGTGGGAGATCGACTACTGGTCTTGGCGGCGGTGGTGGTGGTGGCGGTGGTGGGGGTGGTGCTGGTGCAGATGTAGCTGGTGGAACAGTTGGCTCTAAATCGTCAAGCTCGGTGGGTCTGTGTACCGAAGCAGGTTGATCGCCTTCAACTTCACGCCACGCCTCCAGCAATGTAAGCAGCTCATCCTTAGTCATATGACCTAAGCCAATTGGACTTATGCCGCCTAAACTATTCCAACCGAATGGACTCTCCCCATAGAGAGAACGTTGTGGACGCGCGATAAGCACTTGCTGTGCACTTAAAAAGCCGCACATCACGCAAAGTACGATAATTAGAGCTGCGGGCAGCATTGCGGTTGTGTTTGCAGAGAAGTTTGGGTGACGATTATTTGTTGGTTTGAAAGGCTTACGCATTTTATATATGCCTATGAGCGCCAGTTTCCAGTAGCGGAAAACGGAAGCACACACTGGTTTCTGCACGTATGGTCACTCTAATTTACCAAACCCTGAACCGGTATGCTACAAATGCGAACCACTTTTCCTTTTCAGCGTTTTGTACAATGCATAAATCATGAGTGTTTCTTTTAAAGGCCAAGTGCTGGTACAAAAGATGTCATGTCAGTGGACTTGGCCAAAAGCAAGCAGCCACTAAACCAGTTAAAAGTCTTCACAATCAGCTTTTGTTATTTGTGACTTGTTTGTCGAATTTTTTTTACGACTTGAGGAAGCATTTGAAAATATTTCGGAATTATGTGCATCTAGTTGGTCCATTACATTTTAACACAGATTCGTGTAGATGGATGTGCTTGTGAAAAAGCTGATGTAGACGCATTTTGCAGTCATAAATTGCCAGGAAGCGACTTTTTTGTCGTCATACCTAATGCATGATGATTTGAAAGTATATTGGGCTATATTTTTATTGTAAAGAGTTCATAAATTATTCAGTAGTACAGTAAGGATAAAATTTATTTATATGCAGGTTAATGGGATTTGGTCAGGAGCAGTCATGTTATTTGTTGAAGCAAAGCTGAGGCATCTGGGCCTCTGAAAAAGTTAAAAGTTTCTTGAAAAATCCAATGGATTTGTTGACCTTGCGCACTAAAAATCATTTTTCGTGCAAAAGCTGGCAAATCAACTTACTTTGCATTGTTCACTTTTCAGTTTAAACTTAACCGCTTGTTCTTCATTGCCCATATGGCAGTTGCGCTATAATAAATATTATCGATAGCATCGATGAATATTTGGAATCATACCTGCATTTTGTCACGTTGCGGCAAATCAACATTGTTGCCTTTTACCGCGTGCGTTTTGCGGCAAGTATTTAGTAAACCTTAACAATAAATAAATTTCATACATAATGAATACAAAGCTTGAGAAAAAGGCCAAAAAACGCGAAAACAGTGAATCAACTGCTGATGCGAACAAAGAAACAATAGAGCCTAAGCCAAATAAATCTAAGGTGCCTAAAACAAAAAACGCACTCAATGGTGCGAAGGCTAAAAAACGCAAGCTGAGCGATTCTAAGCCAGAAACTAATGGCAGTGATAACATTGAAATGCCTGAGGATGAGCCTACTCCAGAACCAAAATCTCTGCTCTCCAACATAAACAAAAGCGTGTTTGCCATATTCAAAAAGTTGCAAAGCCATAAACTTAACCAAAAGCATTTTGAAGAGTTAATTGCCTTGCTTAAGAACGAAACCGATGTGCCAAAGGTAGGTTGTCTTTAATAACAAACTTTTATTTGTTTTAACCTTTAATTTTAAACTTTTACAGCGCACTGCAACTTGTGTCTATGCGCTTAAGCGTCTGGTACGTTGCACTGGCGCCGATGATAAGGAGGCAGTTGCTCTTAATGCCAGCTACATAAATGGCATATTGCGCACAGTGCCAGATATTGATCTGATGGAGTTGTTGCAGAACATGAAGCGCGATTTGCCTGTGGGAAATCAGCTGAAAGGCAAGGAAGAAAATTTGGCAGCAGTTGGTCAAATAACAACCGCATTTAGCATCATGCAAACCGAACACTTTCAAAATGCCAAACCGGCATTAATTGAGACCGTATATCAAATTTTGACTGCACAATTAAAAGGACGCGAATATTTAATCGGCATGTGTGCGCAACTAATTGCAGACTCTTTCAAACAGGTAAACTTGATTTATTTTGGACAATTTATAACAACACAAACTTAATTAACTTTTTTTGCCAGCTGAGTCAACGCAACTTCAAGGCTTATGTGTGGCCGCTATTGGAGCCACTACTAGCCAAACCTTGCTCTTCGCAAAAGCTTCACACCTGCGACTTGCTGCTGGCCGTGCATCTAAGTTATCCACAAATTGTAAGCAGCGAACAGCTAGTTAATTATCTTTGGCATAAGCAGCCGCACTACGAGCAACTGTTTAATATATATTTAAGCAGCTTGCCTAGCAATTGGGATGGACCCTATGAGCGCTTAGGCAAATATTTTTCTCAGAATATTGAACTGCTGCAATACTGGACAAAATATGTTGATGCAACGCCTTTAAAACAAAATGCACAAAAAAGCTGCACAATAAAGGTGCTTAATTATATACTACTCAACTATAAACATGAAGAGCAGCAGCCAATTATCGAGCTGTTTAGCAGTCCTTTAATATCAATATTGACCACGGAACTTGCTGCTGCCAAGCAAAAGCGACATCAATCCAAGCCTTCCCAACTGCAGCTGCGCGCCAACTGCCGTGCTTTTGAGGTCTCGCTCTTGCTTAGTTTTGAGCATGTACTAAAAACAGATGAATGCAAATTGAGCATATTACGTAGTTTGCTGCAGGCATATATCAAATTGGACATTATAACTCAAACCCCACGTTTTACACAACAGCTTATAAATCATTTATCTGCACCTGGTCTTAAGGAAATTTATGAGTTCTATCGCGATAAACTCATCAGTGCTGATGAGCAAACTACAAAGTCTACGCGGGAGCATTGCCTAAATCAAATGCAGCATATTCTACAGCACGCCAAGCTCGAGGAGGATAGCAAGTGGCGCAAGAAACAGCTTAAGTTTCTTATGTTGGCCGGACTATTTCATTTAGACGCTTCGCAAAGCCCTTGCCTAGCTGATGCTGCGGCCACATACAGCAAACAAACGGCAGCTCGATGTGAGGAAATCTTCTTTAGCTGCATATTGAATAAATGCAGCGATATGGCCGCGCTATGCAAAGTTCTGCGTCATTATGCAAAATTGTTAGCCAAGCAGCTGGAAGTGGCAAATGCTGAGCAAATGTTGCGGGTGCAGCGTGATGCTGAGACTCTGAAGTCTTGGGCTCATGTGAAGCATGTTATAGAAACGCCAAGTGAGGAGAAGGATGTGATGGCGCTTGCTTTTGATGCCCTTGTACTATTTTTGGGTTTTGTACTATGTACACGTAGCAGTGTACCTGTAAATGTAATCAATGATTTGGTTATATGTAAAAAACGAGCACTGGATCAGCAGGCTGGCAAGCCCAACGATAGTGCGGTAAGTAAAATAGAGAGCGCAAGAGAGAGAGATAGATATATGCAGGAGCAGCATTTACATGATGCCACTTAGCTTTTTTTTAAATATATAGCCCAAACTGTTATTTAATGTTTTCCATATTTGCAGGATGAGCTCTTTTGGCAGGACGTGCTAACTGATGCATTGCTGGAGCTTTTGCTTCCTAATGGACATTTTTGGCGACAGTTTGTAAACGCTGTGGCTGCTGCTTTGATGCCGCAGTTGCAGAAAGATAATTTGGAGCAAATGTTGATGACGCTCGACATGACAAAAAATCCTTTAGGTGAGGGCAATGAGCAGGACGAGAATATGGATAGTGAGGAAGAAGCGGAGAGTGACGAAGAAACAAGCGACAGCGATAATGAGTCGGAGAAAAACGATGATGAAGAGAACGACGAAGAGGACGAAGAGAACGAGGCTGAAGATGATGACGAATCGCGTCTTGCTCAAATTCGCGAAAGCGTGCGTTTGGCACTGTCCAAGGAAGCGGATGTTGATGATGGCAGCAGCTCTGTCGACTGGAATGATGTGGACGAAGAGGAGGGCGAGCGTTTAAATGCAGCCTTGGAACGCGCCTTCCAAGCTTTTAAACCTAATAAGACGCGCAAATCTCAGAAGCAACATCAAACTAAGTCTGAACGTATAAGCAGCACTACCTTGCTACATTTTCGCATACGCGTGCTTGATCTTGTTGAGCTGTTTATAAAAAAACAGCCACACATGGATGTTATGTTGGATGCGCTGTGCAGCCTCTATCAGGTGTATAAAGTCAGCAGCGGCGATCAAAAATTGATATCTTTGAAAGACGCAAGCCAGAAGCTGCTCCATAAGTTACTTACACAGAAAATTGAAAACAAGACGAAGGAAACCCAGGCGATACTCGACTGCATTGAACAGTTTATGACACCGTCCGAGGAACAGCAGTCAAACAATAAAACTAACGCTGTGCCAACGAAACCCTCTGCCGATCTGCTAAAATGGCGTGATAAATGCGTGGGATATTTGGTGGCTCAATTTGGTGCAGAGGATGCCAGCTTCATTTGTCCGTTAATCGAGGGTTATGTGCGCGACTGGGTGACTAAACGTAATAGCAGCCACCGACTTGACACCTTTGAGGCATTGTTCCAAACGGATTGGGATGGACGTGCGCAGCTAGCGGTAAACTTTGTTTCCTATTTGCAACTTGAAGAAACTCGCAACTTCCGGCGCATACAGATTTTGGGTTTGCTGGTAAAGCAACATCGGCAGCTTAAGGCAGCTTTTAATGAACAGAAAAAAGCTGCAAAAGAATTTGATAAGAGTATTGAGGCATATGTGGAACAGCTAATTGCGACAAAAAAGCCTCAAGTCACTGGCAAGGAACTCAAAATACTGCTTAAGTTGCTACGTCAAGGTGACGCCAAATGGACCAAGTTGTTGGCGCGACTTCAAGACTTTGTAAAGTTGCAAAATGGCAATACTGACTAATTTGATGAAATTAGTGTAAATAGAGAGTATAGCCACTTCTTCAACTGGCCGCCTTACGTTGTAATTTATATTTAAAAGCATAGTACATACAAGTAAATTTATTTTAAACTGTAGATTTAACTAACGTTGCTACATCGTAATAACAACATATTGCTCTGCAATATAAAGCAAATGTCAATTTAAGTTGAAAGTGTAAGAAAGTGCCTGGAGGAAAGGTTTTCAATTCTTTAAAACAGCGCTTGGTATGTTTATAAAGTAAATATATTCACAAAAAATATATATATTTTTTTTTAAATAAAAATATAGCTTAAAAGTTAAAGTCGTGATGTATATAATGTTGAGTGACAGCATTTATGGTTTGATAAAAAATTATCAATTCCATAAAGTTCAAATCAATAAACTGGCAACCACTTTTCCAAAAAAAATCATATATTTACAATACATGTATGGAAATTTTTACAATTTAATTGAGTCAATCAGGCTATTGAATATACAACTATTCCATATGTGCAGCATGTTTAAGCTGTTACATCGTTTCTCGGTAGGTAAAAGGATCTCGTCAGTGTAAAGTTCCCCTGCGGAACCATTACTTGATTTTTATCGCCCCGCTTAACGCTGACCAAGCGTATGGCGATGATTAGTATGTCTAACATATGTTTGCTATAAAAAGAGACGGCAAGTCCTTTAGTGAAATGTATGTATATATAACTATAATAACTTACCTGGCTGCATGCTCCTCGATGGCATCGCATAATGACTGTATAAACCAGCTTCCTTTGCTAGTATCGCGCAAGGCGACAAAGCCCGCTACTGTAGAAATGGCCTTTAATATATTAAGATGTTGTTCAGGTGATTTCGTTTTGGCGTTCACGTTGCGCTGTAAGAGCAAATAAATAAATTGCTAAACTTATTTTTAGGGCAAACTTATGTTTTACTGTTTCCATTTGATTATCCTTCTGTTGACAGGCTTGCACTATCAGCATTTTTGGTTTGCTACGCAGATTCTCATTTGAACAGAGCACATTCTCAATATCGCTTAGTTGCAGCGCAATACTATCGTGGCCATACACTGCACCTTCAAAGCCATGTGAAAGTATGCACACGATTAGAGAATCCCGTAGCATAGAGCGTGAACAAACATCGCGTATGCAAGACAGCATTTCCAAATGATTCAGATTGTCTTTGACTTCTATTGTATAGCCAAATTTGGAGAAGACTTGGCTCAAGCGTTGTTTGTCCACATCGGTGCCATCGCGAGGCTTAAGTTTAAATTTGGGCAGCAAAGCCTGTAAGGATGCTGAGTTAATAACCAACCAGTTGGCAATAGCGAGGGTACTTACTTTACAATCTTCGCCGACATTACGATGAAAATATTTCTGATTGATGATTAGCACAATTCCCGCGTTTTCACGGGTCACTTCAAAAGCATCTTGATGCCGTACTGAAGCACCAATAATATTATTATTCACCGGTCTTGTTGCTATGGTCGGTTCGGCAGCTGATGCATTGTCCAATTCATATTTAACATTTTGCGGCGATGGTGGCTTTGTCGGATTCGTTGCTGTTGTAACTGAAGCATTGCTATGAACAGTGTTAATTAGTATAGTTGCTAGTGAATCCAGGTCATTAAACTTAAAGTACTCAATTAGTGGCTGAACAAAGCTGCCCTCACAATTAAGATCGCCAAGCTTAATAAAGTGACGTGTTATCCAGTCTAGCAAAAAGATTTCCATATAAGCGAAGTTATAAAAACGTAAATGCTCATTATCGCCGTACACTGCCGTATTGATACTAAGCACCAGGCGTCCAGCCTGAGCTTCTGTCACTTGCTCGCATACAAAATAGAGCGCTTTAAGAAGTGGATGCAAATGCAGCGTGACCTCGCATATGTGCGGCAGGTAATGCAGTCGTAACTCTTCCCAATTGAAGCCAAGTCTACGCAGAACTCGACGCGCATCAATGATTGTTAATGCCTCGATGAGATAGGATCGCCAATTATTGGGATTTGTATTGACATATTGACGCAGCAAATCGGTGTGCTGGCGTTGGGGCGTATTCTCATCGGCGTTGGCTAGTGCCAGCAGTTTTTGCAAAATATATATTGCATTAGAGCGCTGATCACCAAAGAGCAGAAATGCTAATGAAATCTAAACACAAAATGTATTGTATTAGATGTAAGTAAATAGGTATAATAAGGCTTACTTTCTGTGCAAAGCTTAGATCCCGTTCCAAGTAAGTTAAATCCTCCACGGCTATTTTTTGCAGTTGTGTTAAACAATTGGCCATTAAATGCATATGGGGGAAGTCCCAAATATATTATGAAAATTAAATTACAAGAGTGAGTCAGAACGCGCAAAAGGCAGTCGCAAGCAAATTAATTGTTACACAACTTGCCGTTCGTTATTATTAAATGCAAAAAACAGCAAAGATTTTTATAAACAGAAATATATAAACAATTGAGAAGTTGGTTTATAAGCAACTGGCACAAACAACAACTTTGCTAATACGTCATGCTTTGATACATCAATGAGCTTATGTTCGTGAGGCATTTCATTCACAATAGTAAACAAGTCAGTGTAAGTTAAAATTTCATATAAATAAAGCGCTGATTATTATTATATTATACCAACAACAAAGCAGATTTTTTTAGTACAGTCGGCCTAGGCTTTTTACTAGCATAAATTTATAATAACAATAAACATAAAGCGATGCAAGCACCTGTTGCAGGTCGGCTGATAGCAGTCAGCACTATGTCAGGCCAGACTTAGCAGCTGTTTGGTACGCGCACGCACGTGTGCTGTAACAACTAGCCTTGTGTCTGGCTAGACAAAACAGCTGTTTTGTTATACGCACGCACGTGTGCTGCATTATACCATTTTTGGTAGTTGTTTTGGTACCGCGTCTGTGTTAACCGGTCAATTTTTAATTGTGTGTGCTGCATCGCCGATCAAACGCGCTAATCTTATTTTAAACACGCAAAAAACACAATGGGTAAAAATAAGCGTAACAACAAGCAGCAGCAAAACAAAAACAAACAGCAGCCGCCAGTTGTCACAAATGGCCCCAGCAGTACAACAACACAACCAAAGAATGGTACTGAGATCAGCAATTATCAACATAGCAGCACCAACAATCAAAACACAAATGCAAAGGGCATACGCTTGCCCAGCTTGAGTGCACAAAAACGCAGCGAACTAAATGACTTAGTAGTGCGTCTACTGCAGCTAACCTCTGCCGATCCCAATAGCAATGCCAATGAAGAATGGAAACAATATGTAGACATTCAACAGTTATTGCAGCGCATTATGGCCATAGAGGCGCCAACTTATCGTGCCATTTGCACGGATGCCAGCAATGTCGATGACAAAAGCCGTTTGGCCAAAGTTGCGTCCTTTACACAATGGGCCAAGAGCGGCGGCGTGCAAACAGACTGCTTGGAAATTGCCATCTTTCCTGGCTATCAGCTGGGCTTGCGTGCCACTCAGAACATTACAGCCGAGCAGTCAGTGCTTACTGTGCCGCGCAAGCTCATCTTTTCCGAGGAGCATTTTGCAGCAGAACGCAATTCATTTCTTGCGCTCTCCAATTACAATCTGGCCTATGTTCTGCTCATGGAGAAGGTACGCGGCGTGCATAGTAGCTGGCATCCCTACATCGATGTGCTGCCCGCTCGTTACAACACCGTGTTGTATTTCAGCATCGAACAAATGCAGCGTCTTCGCGGCACTGCAGTATTTGCTGCTGCATTGCGTCAGTGCCGCGCTATTGCACGCCAGTATGGTGCAATGTACGATATGAGCCTAAGAAGCAGGCACTTGGCCCATGGAATCTGCTATGAATTGTTTCGGTAAGTGGCTCAACAAATTGCAGCAACAGGCAACATAAACAAACAACAGAGGCGGCTGCCTGCCTAACAATGTTGCCGCACACCTTCATATGTCTAGCTTTGCGTTTATTTATGCGTTGGAATAGCCGTGTGCGCACCATTTGGCCGTTCTCGAGGGCAATATCTTTATGCGTCTTTTTCTTTACAACTTGGGTGACTACATGCACTACATGGTGCAGCCTGCTCAAAGTTTGTATTAAGTGTTCTCTTGTTGAAAGTTCATTGGGATTTTACCCAAATATAGAAGTTTGCTTAAGTTCTTGAAAATATTACTAATGGCATCATCTCAATATATTGAATATTTTTTGATTTTTATTATTATTATAGAGAAAACACTATAAAATTTCACAAATGGCTTAAATTTTAATTTGCCAATCACTTTGAGTTTAGCGAAACCAAAAACTTTTGTTCATTTAAGATTGAAATTATGATTTTAATCATTTTCCTATAAGTCTTAAATTAATAAAATTAAAGAAGTCTTAGAAAGTTATTCAAATTAATACTATTAAATATATGCGTACATTAAAGAAATATCTTTTAACAATCATATAAGACTTATGCGAAATTCAAATCGATTTATTAAAGCTGGAAATTTTCGAAAATTTTTGACTGGCTACCTCAAAAGAGCATTAGTCAATTGTAGTGACGTCATACTGACTACTATTTAAGCTAACTTTTAACTACAGTAATATTAATACAACCAATTCTTTTTTGGTCCGGATAATTTTTTTGTACACAATTTCAAGTTTCATATTCAACTATTTTTAGAAAATTAGTTAGCAAATTTTGCTTTCTTTTTTATTTTCGAAGGTCTGGATAATTTTTTTGTACACAATTTCATATTCAAATATTTTTAGAAAATGAGTTAGCGAATTCTGCTTTCTTTTTATTTTCGAAGCAATTTAAGGATTGATGAGTATTAGGGTTGCCGTATGGTTAGTTGTGGTAAATTTTTAAACCATTGATATCCTAGCGTTACCGCCTAAAAAGTTTCCATTTAATATGCATATAGCGACTGTAAATTTTAAAGACAGTACAATCTTTTGCTGATGGGCCTGAGAATTATAATTTCAACCTGATCGTTAAATCTGTTTTAATATTACAGTCATCACCGATTTCGAGATAAACGCGTTTAAATTTCGCATTCTGCCACTGCCTGTGACTTTTATTTATCAGAGACGTCTCCTCTCAAAGTTATTTATCTTCATAAATAATTATTCGATTTGTCTAAAACTTTCCAAGAATACTTTTAAAATGGTTTGTGTGCTTTTTTTTCAAAATTGATTTTAAAATTTTCTTTTTCATTTCTCTAGTTTACAGTAGGACTCTTCCATAACATACGAAAATAAAACCTTTTTTGAAACGTCAAAATAATGGAAACAAAAATATTTTGGTCTTAAAAAAAGTGTTTAGAATTTCTATTATAACTCAACTTTGATGCTCTTAAATTTTTTTAATTGACGGTTCTCAAATATTTGTAGCTTTTATTATAGCAAATTAAAAAAAAAATTATATTTTGACAATGTTATTTTGTAAAGGGTGTTTTTTTAGAGTTAAACAAGCTTAAAACAAACAAAGAAGACTTGGGCGGCATTTTATCAAAATTGGAAAGTAAATTTTAATGGGTATTTTAAAAAATGTACAATTGGCCTTGACTACCAAGGTAAACAAAATTTGGGGGTTCGCTTTAAAAAAAATGTTTCTTAAAAGTTTGGTACATATATAACAGGTGGGCTAAAAAGTTCGTAGGCTTACATATAAAAAAACATTTTTATGGCAAAATTAGATTTTTTATTCAACGTAGTTGCCTTCGAGGACGATACACTGATTATAGCGATCTTGCAACTTTTCGATACCATTGTTATAATAGGATTTCTCACTAGCCTCGAAATGGGCCTTTATTTCGATGATCACCTCTTCATTAGAGCTAAATCTCTTTCCAACGATCATTCTCTTGAGGTCTGAGAACATGAAAAAGTCGCTGGGGGCCAGATCTGGAGAATACGATGGATGCGGAAGCAATTCAAAGTCAAATTCATTCAATTTTGCTATCGTTTTCATTGATTTGTGACACGGTGCATTGTCTTGATGAAACAGCACTTTTTTCTTCTTTAATTGGGATCGTTTTATAGCGATTTCGTCCTTCAAACGCTCCAATAACACTATAAAATAATCGCTGTTTATGGTCTTACTCTTTTCGCGGTAATAGATAAAAATTATACCGTGTGCATCCCAAAATACCTTGCCAGCAGACTGTTGCGGCTTTCCACGCTTTGGAGTCGGTTCATCGCGTGCAGTCCACTCGGCTGACTGTCGCTTGGAGTCTGGAGTGTAGTGATGGAGCCATGTTTCATCCATTGTGATATATCGACGGAAAAACTCGTTTTTATTACGATAGAAATTCGCTAAACATTACTCCGAATCATCAACTCGTTGTTGCTTTTGATCGACTGTGAGTTCGCGTGGCACCCATTGTCCAAATATTCATGCACGATGTGTCCAGGACGTTTCTTTGACATCTTTAGAGTCTCAGCTATCTCGAACAATTTCACTTTACGATCACCCAAAATTATTTTGTGGACTTTTTTGATGTTTTCCTCCGTAACAGCCTCTTTTTGGGCGTCCACTGCGTGCATCGTCTTCGGTCCTCATTTCGCTACGCTTAAATTTGGGAAACCATTTCTCAACCGTATATTTTGCTGGTGCAGAGTCCGAATAATATTTATCAAGCCAAACCTTGGCTTCAACAGTATTTTTTGCCCCCAAAAAGATCAACACACGAAATTCGTTTTTGTTCCATGTTTTTCACAATAACAAAAGTAGCTTCGTTCAGAATGGTATATCTCACGAACCAATAGTCCGACAGCTGCCAAATTTATTTACGAATCTTTTGAAAGATTAGTAACGTCATATATGAACTTTTCAGCCCACCTATTACCATCTGTACCTAGTTAATTTTCTATTTTTTCCGTTTGTGACTGTATTCTTCTATATAAACATTACCTTATCATATTTAAGCATACTCTTTGTACCTTAAGCTGTGTCTAGTGTATCAAAATATAGAGCCGATCTAAGAAATCGATCAAAATTGTTAACATTGCCTATACGTAATGCATTCGAATCTTTTCTTTTCTTTTTTGTCATATTGACATATTATTTTTAAAGTAGGAACAAATCGCAAACTGTTTTTTTTAATCATTTTGGATGTTTAAGAAGAATGCTCTATGACGAATACTAATACTATTGTCATTTACTTTTTGGATCAGCTTATCATTTTACATGGACATAGAGGCTGAGTTTATTGTTATCGATAAAATGGCCACCCTAGCAAAAATTCAAAAAAAAGCTTTATAAAATATTACCCTAAAATTTATATTTATATCGGCGCATGAGAGGCTAGAAATCTGCGCAAAAAAATGGGTATGTCTGTGTTCCAATTTTAGCAAAAAATTGGTATTCAGTATACTTTATTGATAGTGTGTCATATTTTACACTATTTTTAACACTATTTTTACACTTATTTGGCATGGTACAATGTATTTTACAAGGTGTTGCTAAAGAAGTGCGCGAGTTTGCCTGCTCAAAAATCTGGTTAAATTTTTGTATGGTAGCTATGTAAAATATGGGACCAATTTTGATCAAACTTCTTACGAATGTTAAGTCTAAAACAAAATACATCATCATCGTATGGCCATTACAACCCGCTCTCGGGTTATGGCCGACCTTAGCAGCTCTCGCCAGACGCCTCTGCTTTGCGCGCGCCTTCTCCAATTAGAAATACCAAGGGAGGATAGGTTCTCCTCCCTCCGTCTTCCTTCGTCGGCTTTCGCTTCGAATACCTTTTTCGCTGGAGCATCAATACGTACGACATGGCCGAGCTAGCGCAGAGGTTGTATTGTGATGCGCTGGACAACATCTATGGCGTCGTAGAGCTTGTACAGCTCGTGCGTATGCGATAGCCTTCCTCAAAACGTACGCGACCGAAGATTTGGCGTAGAATTTTCGTCTCAAACACCCCAAGAGCAGCTGCATCTGTCCGTGACACAACCCATGCTTCTGCGCCGTATAAGAGCACGGGCAAGTTGAGCGTCTTGTAGAGTGTTACTTTTGTCGTTCCAGAGAAGTCTCTGTTGCCCATCTGCTTAATGAGACCATAGTAACACCTATTGGCAAATGTAATTCTCCGCTTTATCTCCAGGCTGATGTCATTTTCGGTCTTAACGGCATTGCCAAGATACGTGAATTTCTTGACCACTTCAAAAGTATAGCGGTCCGCCACAACATGGGAGCCCAGACGCCGAGCGTTCCTGTTCGTAGACAGCATATACTTCGTCTTGCCTTCGCAGTAACATCTCGCTTACAACGCCCGATGATATCGATATCATCCGCGTATGCAAGAAGCTGGACACTCTTGTAAAAAATAGTGCCATTGCGATGTACACCGACCTTCCGCAGTATCCCTTCCATCACGAAATTAAAGAGGTCGCATGATAGAGGATCGCCTTGTCTGAAACCTCGAACAATATTGAAATACAACTGACGTAAATTTGGTCACGATATTTATAAAAATAAAAAAGTGGTTCTTCATTTCATATAGCTACCATATAGAAATTGAACCTGAACCATAGTTTCGTATTCTTTTAAATTAGATTATGTTCAAATTTAAGTCATTTTTGAGTTTTACTATTTATGGACATTTTTTAAAGTTTTGAAATATTTGAGTTGTAGCTATTTCAAAATTTTCTTGTGGTGCTTTTTTTTCTTATATCAACTTGTCATCTGAAAACTGCCAAAAATCGTACTTTTTGATTATGTTCAAATTTAGGCCATTTTTTATAGTTATATGGAAATTTTTAAAAGTTTTTAAATCTTTAAATTGTAGCCATTTCAAAACTTTCTTGTGGTATTTTTATACCCTGTACCGTATGGTACTAAGGGTATATTAAGTTTGTGCAAGCCGAAAATGTATGTAACATATAGAAGGAGACGTCGGAGACACCCCAAAGTTACCTAAAATATGATCAGGGTGAATAGAGAAGTCGATATACCCATGTCCGTCTGTCCGTCTGTCCGTCTGTCCGTCCGTCTGTCCGTCCGTGTGAACGCCTAGATCTCAGAGATGGTAAGAGTTAGAGTTACCAAACTTTCACATTAGATCCCATATTATTCCATAGGAGGCAAGTTTATTTTATTTTTTTGATATCGGGGATAAATTATATAGCTCCCATGGGGGTGTTTGAGACGACCTCGACAAAAAAAAAGCGTTTCAGATGAATAATTCGTTTGTTTATGAAGATATCGTAACGAAATTTGGCATTCGAAAGTTTTTTATAGTTCCCAATCACTGTACCAAATTTGATCAAAATCGGTTGACTATATCATATAGCTCCCATAGGACCGATCGGCCAAAATAACTTTTTTAAAGAAAAATTCGCTACATTTCGTTTTTTAAAAAAGATATCTTAACCAGATTTGGCGTTTGGAAATTTTTTAGACCACTTAAGCAATGTGCCAAATTTGAACAAAATCGGTTGACTATATCATATAGCTCCCATAGGTCCGATCTTCCAAAAAATCGATTTTTTAACAAAATTTGTTGTGTTTCGTTTGTTTGTTAAGATATTGGGATCAAATTTGACATTCGTGAGTATTTTATAGTTCCTAAGAACTGTACCAAATTTAATCCAAATCGTTTGACTAGATCATATAGCTCCCATAGGACCAATCGGTCCAAAAACACGTTTTTTATACAAAATTCGATGTGTTTTGTTTGTTTGTAAAGATATTTGAAATAAATTTGGCATTCATATCTTTTTTAAGGTATTTAAGCACTGTGTCAAATTTTATTGAAATCGGTTGACTATATCATATAGCTCCCATAGGAACGATCGGTCAAAAAAAAAATTTTTGCTTAAAAATTCTTCTGTTTTTGGTTTTTTGTGAAGAAATCGGACTTTATTACAAGCTAGTGGTACAGGGTATCCTAAAGTCGTCCGCGCCCGACTTTACGTCCGCCATTTTTTTTCTTATATCAGTCATCTGAAAACTGCCAAAAATCCTAGTTTTGGTAGATGGATATCTTTTATATCATTGTTTTTAGCACTTGGTCAAGGGAAACTTGGTATTTTATTTTGAATTTCCGATACTTACTTTGATTTTTAGATGTTGGTTGGTTGGTTGGTTTGGGTGCCGTTTGAGTGACAACAAATTCAAACTCAATTAGCGCTAATGCGCCATTTTGTTCCACCACTTATGAGAACCACTGCTGTTCGGTTTATTCAAACCATCTCGATCCGTTAACAACCTGCTGATGTCGCCTAACGCGAACCTTCCCAGTGCTCTGTGACGTAAGGACCCCAATCGTGGGCACTCACATAAATAATGATAAACTGTCTCTTCTGTGTTCTCCTGGTTACAGCTTCGGCATCTGACGTTGTAGGGCCAGCCCATTTTCTTTGCATGGTCTCCTAACGGCCAATGTCCGGTTATTGTCGATGATATTCTGAAGATCATTGTTCTTGGCTTGCTTAGCAGTTCGGCCGTTCTACGCATGTCGTATCGCGGCCAAGTTTCCTTTGCAATCTTGCAAGTGCCAATATTTTTCCATCTGGTTTCAGCTTTGTTCTGAGCTCGCAGAAGAAGTTCTCTCTTGATAGCGCCATCTAATGCTCCTTTTCTCGCCAGTTCATCAGCCTTTTCATTCCCGTATACGTTCCTATGTCCTGGAACCCATACGAGAGCGATGTTCATTCTGCTTGCAAGGGCATTGAGATCTTCTTTGCATTGTCTGATGATTTCTGAGTTCACGGTTGGCGATTTGATCGCCAGCAAAGCTGCTTGACTGTCGGAGAATAGACACACCTCCGCCAGCTGACTCGGATGATTACACAGGTCAACATGGTTCAGTTGTTGGAAAGCTAAGCGTCATTTCCGAAGTATTTTGGTGCGTAGAATCCGAATCCGGCGTCAGAACTGGCCCATCACGTAAGGATTTTGAGATATTTGAGGTTACGTACCTCAAATGTAGGAAAAAACTCAATTTTTTGGGTACATAACCTAAAATTCGGACTCTCTCGCACCAAATTACTTCGGAAATGACTCTTAGCTTTCCAACAACTGAACCATGTTGACTTGTGTTATCTGAAAGGCTTACTGCAAATGCTATTGACGTCGAAGGGATATATCTCGTAACTTCGAAAAGCCAAAACTTTGCGAAAAAATCGTAATTGATCTCTTGAACCCTTAAATTAAAGGGTAAGAGTTGTACCAAATGATGTAACTGGAGAGAAAGACCGCCCTGTACATAACCTCAAAAGTAGGAAAAAACGCCGTTTTTTGGGTACATAACCTCAAATATCTCAAAATCCTGACGTGATGGGCCAGTTCTGACGCCGGATTCGGATTCTACGCACCAAATTACTTCGGAAATAACCCTTAGCTTTCCAACAACTCACATGACCCCTGTATTTGTAGACCTGTGTTATTCAACACCTTACATGCTTCTCTGATGCCAAAGACTTCCGCCTGGAAGATGCTGTTTCTGCTGCCTAGGCGATAGGAGAGAGATAGTTCGAGTTCGTCCGATTGGACCCCTGCTCCTACACCGCGATCCATCTTTAGATGTTACTTAAAAAACTTTTTAATTTTTTTCAATGCAACTGTAGGCATAAAAAATCTGCCGTTTCCATTGTGCACCTTAAAATCCGCCTAATTCCATAGAAAACATTGAAAGAAAGAGTATTTAAAGGCTGGTTCGCCAAAGATCCGCTTTCATGTTAGTTTGTTTTTGTGTGGCTTTTATTTTTATCCATGTGTTTGCCCCGTTAAGAATTTAAAAAATTTTTACATATTAATTTGTTTTTTTTTGTTGCATTTCTTTGCCACAATTTGCCACAATTTATTTTTAAAAATCAAATCAAACTTATTTACATATACATATATTTGTGTGTGTGTGAGTGTTTTTTTTTTGTGTATGCCTAAATATATAGCGTATATATAAACTTATAATTATGTATTTAATGTCACATTAAGTGGACAACTGTTTACATAATCCTACCAGATAAAAACAATTAGCTAAAAAAAAACAAAATTAAAACAATAAATAATAGCTTTTTTTTTTTTTTGTTTTCATTATGCATTACAAACAACATTTATGGGAATATGCATATATAAAGATTTATGGGTATTACTAGATAGATCTGTGCCCCGATTTACGCCGCTTGTTTTTTTTTTGGATGCCAAAGAAACTATTTTTGTTGTACACTAAAATTCTAGAATTTTTATTTTTCGAATATTTATTGTCCTCTGAAATATATATTTTTTTGTTTATAACCAATATGTGAAGGCGTCTTAAATTTTTGCGTATATTTTGTTGAACACTTTGGGGCTTAGATGTGTCATTGAGGTCTGCGTGAATGCATTCAAAGTGGCAAATGAATCATTCTTTTCACTGTACAGTAAATAAAAACTATTCAAAAATTATAGATTGAAAAAAATAACTTTTGAGTTAGAATTAAATAAATATCCTAGTAAGTGCTATAGGCATAAGTGAGATATTAAAATAAATTTTAAAAGCTGCTCTCTGCATTTTTACTGTACTCATTGTTTCATTTGATGTACACAGTTTGGAGAGCGTTTACAGCAATAATTTGTATTTGAATAATTTTAAATAATGATAGAAGTAAGTGCCTTAAGCACAGGTGAATATGAAGCTAAAGATATTGTAATAAATTTTAAGCCTTCTCTCAATGAACTCAGTTTAAAGAGCGCCATTTTTGCACTAAAAAAAAAAATAGAGTTGGCCTGAATTAATTTGGTAAACTCCAAAATTAACTAAATAGACTAATAATTCTAGTTTACAAATTTTGGTATCATTAACACGTTTTAGTCACGCTAAAACCGAAAATGAAGTCAACAAATTTGTTCATAAATGGAATATTTCGTAAAAAAGCGACAAATATCTCTGGATAAACTAAACTGATTTCGATCAATTTTTTTACTGGACTGCAGATAATTGAATTATCTATTTTTGTCCAACTTACAGTTTGGTCGCTATTTATGCATTCATAAGAAATTTTTCTTAATTTTTATACCCCGTATCGTATGGTACAAAAAGTATATTAAGTTTGTGCAAGCTGAAAATGTATGTAACATATAGAAAGATTCGTTGGAGACACCCCAAAGTTACCTAAAATATGATCAGGGGGGCTAGAGAAGTCGAGATACCCATGTCCGTCGGTCCGTCCGTTCGTTTGAACGCCTAGATCTCAGAGTTGGTCAGAGCTAGAGTAACCAAACTTTCACATTAGATTCCATATTATTCCAAAGAAGACGGGTTTATTTTATTTGTTTGATATCGGGTTAAATTATATAGCTCCCATAGGGGTGTTTCTGACGACTTCGAAAAAAAAAAGTTTTAGATGAATAATTCGTTTGTTTATGAAGATATCGTAACTAAATTTGGCATTTGTTAGTTTTTTATAGCTTTGATAGCTTTATTTGATCCAAATCGGTTGACTATATCATATAGCTCCCATAGGACCGATGTGGCGAAAAATTTTTTTTTACACAATTCCCTATATTTAATTTTTTAATAAAGATATCGTAATCAGATTAGGCATTCAGAAGTTTTTTAGAGTGCCCAAGCATTGTGTTAAATTTGAACAAAATCGGTTGGCTATATAATATAGCTCCCATAGGACCGATCTTCCAAAAAATCGATTTTTGAACAAAATTTGTTGATTCGTTGGCTTGTGAAGATATTGAAATCAAATTTAGTGTTCGTAAGTTTTTTATAGTTCCTAAGCTCTGTACCAAATTTTATCAAAATCGGTTGACTATATCATATACCTGTATTTCGTTTGTTTGCAAAGATATTTGAACTAAATTCGGCATTCAGATCTTTTTTAAGACAATAAAGCACTGTGTCAAATTTGATCGAAATTCGTTGACTATATCATATAGCTCCCATAGGAACGATCGGTCAAAAAAAAAATGTTTGCCTAAAAATTCTTCTGGTTTTGGTTTTTTATGAAGGAACCGTAATTTATTGCAAGCTGGTGGTACAGGGCATCCCAAAGACGTCTGCGTCCGACTTTACGTACGCCATTTTTTTACTTGTTTTCGTGCCCATCAAAAACTTTCGGATCGCTCTTAAATTTTATAGGCGCTATATGCAATAAAAAAGAAATTTAGACGACGGTAGGGTAATTAAAATCGTGAGATGTTGCAAAAATGACCACCTTAATAAAATCAATCAGTAATTTTTACTTGCTTTCTCTTTTGCTTTTATATTAAACAAATAATGATAGAGAGAGTAATTGAAAAAAAACTTCTGAGCACGCAAGATAGATATCGTAAGCTTTGAGACTCCTTTCTGTCTTTTTCTGTCTTTCTATGTCTTTCTGTCTTTCTATGTCTTTCTATGTCTTTCTATGTCTTTCTATGTCTTTCTATGTCTTTCTATGTCTTTCTATGTCTTTCTATGTCTTTCTATGTCTTTCCATGTCTTTCTATGTCTTTTTATGTCTTTCTATGTCTTTCAATGTCTTTCTATGTCTTTCTATGTCTTTCTATGTCTTTCTATGTCTTTCTATGTCTTTCTATGTCTTTCTATGTCTATCTATGTCTTTCTATGTCTTTCTATGTCTTTCTATGTCTTTCTATGTCTTTCTGTCTTTCTGTCTTTCTATGTCTTTCTATGTCTTTCTGTCTTTCTATGTCTTTCTGTCTTTCTATGTCTTTCTATGTCTTTCTGTCTTTCTATGTCTTTCTATGTCTTTTTATCTTTCTGTCTTTCTATGTCTTTCTATGTCTTTTTATCTTTCTGTCTTTCTGTCTTTCTATGTCTTTCTGTCTTTCTATGTCTTTCTGTCTTTCTATGTCTTTCTGTCTTTCTATGTCTTTCTGTCTTTCTATGTCTTTCTGTCTTTCTATGTCTTTCTGTCTTTCTATGTCTTTCTGTCTTTCTATGTCTTTCTGTCTTTCTATGTCTTTCTGTCTTTCTATGTCTTTCTGTCTTTCTATGTCTTTCTGTCTTTCTATGTCTTTCTGTCTTTCTATGTCTTTCTGTCTTTCTATGTCTTTCTGTCTTTCTATGTCTTTCTGTCTTTCTATGTCTTTCTGTCTTTCTATGTCTTTCTGTCTTTCTATGTCTTTCTGTCTTTCTATGTCTTTCTGTCTTTCTGTCTTTCTGTCTTTCTGTCTTTCCGTCTTTCCGTCTTTCCGTCTTTCCGTCTTTCCGTCTTTCTCTCTTTCTCTCTGACTCTCTCTCTCTACCTCTCCTTCCCTCTCTATCTTTCTCCTTCTCTCTCTCTCTCTCTCTCTCTCCTTCTCTCTTTCTCTCTTTACCTCTACTTCTCTCTGTCTGTCTGCCTCTCTCTCTCTGTCTGTCTCATTAGCTCATTTTGAGATGGAACTAAATTTTAGATTAAACTTGAGTACAGTAAATAAATAGAAAATGTACAGTACAGTAAACTCAGAAATGAATGCATTCCTGCAGCCTCTCTTATGTGTTATCAATTATTATTCTTTGCGCAGTTTTATATATCTAATTTTTTGGGGCTTTCTGGTTTCTCTAAACTTCGTGTAGAGTTCTAGAACATAACCTCAAAAAGCTTAAGCTAGTTATCGTTACTTTGTGCATAAAGTGTTACGTACGTATGTATAGGTGTGTGTGTGTGTGTGCGTCTGGAAACCCATTCCAACAATTGTTTACAATTATCGTTTATCGTGCATAATTATCGAAACTTATTTCGCTTTGTTCAAAATTCTTGTTCTACTGCACTTTGCTCTTATGGTTGTTTGTGTGTGTGTGTGTGTGCATAAGCATAGACTGCAATCAGCTGTTTGTGTCTGTGTGCAGCTTGTTGCTCAGCTCTTAAAGTTTAAAAACATTCAAGTGGAGTTTTTGTTTTTTTTTTTTATTAATATCTCTCTAGTTTCTATTAGAAGCTGCTTAAACTACTGCACTTGGCTCTTAAGTTCTTCGAGTAAATCGAAAAAAAATTTACGTTATATTAGCTACAAGTGACACCAAAAAAAAAATGCTTAAGCTAAGGAATTCTTTTAAATTTCCATTTTTTTTCTTTCCATTTTACTATATATATGCATATATATGTATGTGTGTTTGTTTTTTTTATTAAACTAATGTTGCTTTGTAAATTTAAATTTATATAAAACTTGGCCTAACAACAACGCCCGCACGCCAGCCACTTTGTCTAAAACCTTAAAACGATTAGTTATCGAATGATTTGCGCAATGTATCGAATAAATACTCCTGCACCTCCGGTGAATTTGGATCCATGGTGTTCAGCTTGCTGTGTGTGTTGCGCAAAGAAAGTGCCAGCGAATTTGTCGATCCACTATTGCTGCTTAGATAGCTGGACGCAGTCTGGCCGCCGCCGCTGCCACGTCCAGCTGAGGCCGCCAAAGCTGTTGTGGAGCTAACCGCTGTGGTTGCAGTGCCCGTGCTGTTGTTGCCGCCAGTCTCGCCGCCGTGCAGATGCCGCGTGAAGAGCAAGGAGCTCTGCCGCTGAAGCTGATGCACTGGCGTGCTGCCGGATACGGTCGAAATGCTGGCTATGCCAGTGCCAGACTTGCCAGTGCTGCTACTGCCACTGCCACTGATCACTAGCTCCTCCATATGTTGACGCATGGAGGAGCGACGTGATGCAGAGGTTGTCTGCGACAGCTGCGGCAGTTTGCTTTTCATGGCATTGTAGGTCTTCATGTAGTTGGTCTTACGTCGACGATGCTGCTTCCAGCGGCAGACCACAAAGATTACCATAAATGTTGCTAAGGAGGTGACCACAATGGCAGCACTGGCCACAATTGCTGATTTAATGCCAGCTGGCATGCTGGCATAGAGATTGCCCAGATGTTGCTGGGACATGGATGTGGCGGCTGCGGCGGAAGGACTGCGTTTAAATCCATGTCCTGATAACTCCAAATCCAATAGATCGTGTGCGCGTGCCACTTCGTTCTCTATGGCATCGATAATGTTATCGTTATCGATGTGTGCAATTTTGGTGCTGGACACGCTCAAGCTGTTATCACTAGTAGTGTTGGCATTGCCAAAGGGGCTAATGCCTAGATTGATGTCCATGCTGTTGCTGGGCTCATCGTTTTGTTCCAACTCTTGTTCTTGGGAGCTGGAATTGTTGTCAAGCAGCAGACGTGGCGGTGCTAGATAGTAACCATTACGCTTTTCATCGATATTGGCGGCGCGTGCGGCTGTGGAGGTGGCCAAGGAGGCCAGGGCCAATGTTTTCCAGGAAGGAAAGAAACCTAAAGATTTTTCGGCGCGTTGTTGTTGTTGCTGGCTTGATGATGCTAATGTTGATGATGAGGAGGATGTTTGGAAGTAGCTAGGTCCTGTAACGAAAAGTTGAAGAGAGAGAGAAAGCGGCGAGACAGAAAAAAAAGGAAGAGAAAGAAAAAAATAGGCAGCAGGTGTAATTTTTATTTGTGTGTGTTACTGTGTAAGTGTATGCGTGTCTGTATGTGTTTGTGTGTGTGTGTGTGTGCAGCATTGCAGCGAGCTGGGTGAAGTGTTGTACCAAGTTTGGGTGGATATTTTTATACTTGATATTTAGCGTCTCTCGTTACTTTTTGTTGTTGTTTGGGTTGTAGCAATAATAAAATTTATGCAGAAAATTCTTGGTTTCCGAGTAACAAAAATATTTGTCTAATTGGCAGTAGGTAGGAATCCCACATTAGAATTGGACTAAACGGTCTTGGGTTGAACGTAACCTTAAAATACACGTAAAAGTTAGACACTAGGTAAGATTTGGGCCTCAGACGCGTTGCTGTAAAGCTGGTGCCGAAAGACCTAAATTTCATGCAAAAAAAAGCCGAACACAAGAGACATGATTTCCAAGACCTTTTGGGTAAAAACGGAATAAATGCCATGGAACAACCAACGAATTCACTTGATTTAGCTTCCTGCAAGTTTTTCCTTCTCGGTCGACTCGAGAAACCGCTCCGTGGAATGCGTTACATCACACGAGATGAGGCTATCGAAAAATTAAAGATGGGTCTGACGCCCATACCGCAAACGGATTATAAAATTTTGTTCTAGAATCAGATCAAGCGGTGGCATAAGTGCGTTGCAGTCGATGGGGAATTCTTTGAAAGGAACCAAATTGATTTTTATGGTTAGTCTTATATTTTCTGAATAAATTCTGGGAACTTTTTGGCCAAGGTGGTACACCCAACACGGTTTGGCCAGACCAAAACTAACCTTTGATATATCGCTCCGATCACCAATAATGGTTATGTTTTTTAATGGCTAGAAGTTACATTAGTTAGGTCTAGGCTTGGTAAGGGCAAGAACCGATTTTCGCGTTAAGCTAACGACATATTTTAATGGTTATGTCAGCGTTCTGCTCTGCTGGTCTTTTATTTTTAGAACTCAGATTCTGATTCAGTGATCGATTTTTTTTGTGTGCTTGTGTTATAACTTATCGATTTCCCTATAAAATTGAATATTTTTTAGATATGTTAAAACTTGCATGTGGTGGAATTTTTGGTAACTTGCATTCGGATTTAGCCAACCTAATAACATGTAATAAACGTTATCAGACAAAGGAACGACACAAACGTGGTAATTTCATCCCCCTTCTTCTAAACGGATCACGTAATTTAGGTAAAGTCCCTAACAGCTACACAAAGGTCAGACGCTGAATCCAAAGCAAGGTCCGAAACCCCAGCTATATAATATAGCACAAAAAAAAAAATCGATAACAAGAGTAGTTTTTAAGCTTATATGAAGAGCTTTTTTTTTAGCTTGGGTACAGCGCTCTAAAAATCGATTATTCTATGCTGTTTTGTTATTATTTATCGATACCAACTAGTAACATAACGTGCCGCTAGTTCAAGTATCATATCCTCCCAGACTTGGTCTATTACTTACGTGTGCATTTGGCGTGCTGAGCTGCTGCTGTTTGGAAAAATTCAAAGCGCTATCGATAACTTTAACGATAAATCACTTGTAACGATATCTGGGCAACAGCTCAACACGCATCAAACACCCGCGCAATTTTTTAAAAATATTGCTGCTGCTGCTGCCGCCGATTCCAACCTCGCAGTCGCAATGCAGTACCTCTATCGCTATCCAAATCGACGTTATCATTCGGCTCGATATCGATTATCGATGTAAAATAACTGGAACCCTGCGAATCGGTTTTTATCTCATCCGGTTTGACACTCTTCAAATCCATCAAATTGAAATGCGGAAAATTCTCAAAAGCCGTCACAATGTCCATGTTATCCTGCAGCAGTACCTTTTGGCCGGGAAAGAAACGCGAATGTTCGTCTGCATCAACAATTGTGGATAAATGTAGCTGACTTGAGCCACGCTTGCGATGCTCTATAAGCTCTTCGAGCGTCATATTACGTTGCTCCAGTACTTTGAACAAACGATTGCCCGAGCGGCGATCTTCTATGAGCTCTAACAAATCGGTGCGGTCATCCACTTCATCCAGTTCAGGTAGTTTCAATTTGGACGGCATAGCCGAGGATGCAGGCGATGCTGGCGGCGGCGGCGGAGCTGGCACACGTGTATGATGCGTATTGCTTTCCACCTCATCGAAAAAGTTCTCTAGCTCATCCTCGCCATGACTTAGCTCCTCGCTGTCGTTGGTGGCGTGCAGCGCTGGCAAAGCTGAGCTCGGAGCATCGCTCAAGCTGTTAGCTTTTGAAGTATTCTCAAAACTGACCGCATTATCCAGGAGCTCAACGTCTTCCATACTTTCCACGGCGTTTTGTTCAAAGGCGGCTATAACATTGTCCTTTATTTGTTTCTTGGATTGGGTTGGCGGACGTGCTGTATACCGATGACTGGGTGCCCGACTGCGCATGGTGGTAGTTGAACTACTGGGTGTCTGCTCTGTGCTGTACTCTGCAGTGGTGGTAGTGGCGCTTGTTGCTGCAGTTGATGTGGCTATTACAATTGTTGTGGTCTCCGTTTCGAGTTGCTCTTCCTCCTCCTCTTCCTCTTCCTGCTCCTGCTGCTCCTCTGTGGTCGTAGTGCTGCTAGTTGTGCTTGTAGTTGTTTTTGCCTTAAACAAACCTGGCGGCTTCAATGTGGAACGCATTTGCTGTCGCTTCTTATACAGCGGCAATCTTGTGGTTGTCGTTGTGCTTGACGTGGTCGTCGTCGAGCTGCCCTGCCTAGCATCCTGGGGCATGTAGCTTGTTAGTGTGCGCCTTGTGGAGCTGCTCTCACGCGAAGAGCTGCCAAAGAGCTTCAAGCGTTGCAATGTGGGAAACTTAAGCTTGTTTTGTTGTTTGCCTTCCTCGTGGCTGCCAGCGTCTTCGGAGCTGCCCAAATAGACAGCGGGTATGCGGCGCACTGTTTGTTTATTTTGCGCGGATGTGCTCGTAGTGGTCAATGCTGACTTTAAGCCTTCGCCGTCGGTTAGGCTGATTGTAGCTGGTGCTACGGCTGTGGTTTGCAATGCCAGCAATGCATTCTGTTTGCCCTTGAGCAAGTCATCCAGTGATAGATTCTTTTGCTGCAGTATTTCACTGAGACTTAGACCGCCCGAGTTTTTTAGTATTTTCTTAAGATCCACGGGTGTTTTGCTGCTGACGGTTGTTGGCGGCGGCAGCTCCTGTTCCTTTTTGGCCTGACCATAGGGACGACGATAGGCCTTGTTTAGATTGCTAGGCTGCACAGTGGCGTCTGCAGCCTCCAGGCGCTGCCTTTGCTTGTCCCGCTCCTTTTCCAAAGCAGCCATGGGTTCTCTAATTATGGGCTGTTTACGTTTGCGCAGTGTGGGAACGCTGCCGCTGCCGCTTTCCATGGCATCATCTTCGACATGGCCACGCCAATAGTTATTGCCATTTGCTGGCTGTTCCTCCTCCACGTTGGACATGGACAGCTGTGGTCGGCGATTGCGTTTACGTGTGCCGGCAGGACGACGACGCTGTAGCTGCGAGTTATCCTTGCCATCATCTACAACCAGTGAGACGCCGGTCTGGAGCAGCTGCCAGGAAAGAAAGAAAGAAATGCGAATTAGCTTTAAAGGTACAAGCTAGTTATAATAATAAATAATGTTGCCAGCTTGATTGATTGATTGATGGTTTGTTGGAATGTTTGGATTGATAGACTAGCTGATTGATTAAATTCATAAATGCTGACATATTTTTTGCACTTTTGCCCCACTTAAAGCTGTCTATCTGGCTGTCTGTCGGGATGTCCGGATGTCTGCCTGGCAGCGTACAGATAAGCACCGCTGCTCCGAAACGTCACTCAACTGGAATTAAGTGTTTCTGTTTGGCCAGACATCCAGCTTCGTCTTGTCCTGTCCCGTTGTGTTCTTACATCGATATTCAAGAAATAGCTTGTGTTGTGGTCTGGGTGCAGTGGGGCGTCCGTCTTTTTATACCCTGTAGCCATTGGCACAAGTCGATGGCATTGTGCAGCTACCTGGAGACATTTAATTATTCTTGTAGGGCAACTTTCCGGATTATACTTATGCAGTACATATTACTATCGTACATAAAAGATCAGGATCTGCAGAAAGACTAAAAAGTATACCGCAAAATATATTTTTATATTAGGATTAGGCTTGCTTCCTTTTTTTGTCTAAGTCGATTTTGGAATATTTTTAATAAGTGGCACACTCGAAATTCTTTTTAGACCCATAGTTTCTTGGGCAAAGCTGCTTAGAATGACCCAAAGAATCAAAATCGTCGTGAGCCTTTATACCGAAAAAAAATTGAACCACCCTAATGTAAACTTATATATACAGGGTGGTCCACATAAAAATTGGAATTTAATTTTGCTATAAAAACAAAACGGCTGATTATATTTCAATGTTCAAAGTTCAATTTTGGTCTAATGACCACCACGGCTGGCTTGGCAGTATGCCACTCGATCGGTCCAATTTTTGAGCACATTTTCGATTGTTTCGGGCCTTATCCTGGCAATAGCGGCTCTAATTTCGTTCTTCAGCTCATCTATTGTTTGCGGATTGTTGGCATAGCATATATCTTTCACCGCACCCCAAAGATATTAGTCCAAACGCGTCAAATCGCAGCTTCTAGGTGGCCAATTCACAACGCCATTTCGGCTGATTATGCGATTTCTGAAGATTGTGCGCAGAAGATCGATTGTGGCGTTCGCTGTGTGGCACGGGGCGCCGTCTTGTTGAATCCAAATATCGTCCAAAGCTTCATCTTCCATTTGTTCGAAGAACCAGTCGGTCAACATTGCGCGGTAGCCCACGCCATTGATGGTTTCGGCGGCTCCTTCTTCATTTTCGAAGAAAAATGGGCCGATGACGCCGCTAGACCAAATTCCGCACCAAACAGTCGCTCGTTGTGGGTGCATTGGCTTCTCGTGAAACGCTTGCCCCAGATGCGACAATTTTGCTTATTAACGTAACCACCGAGGTGGAAATGAGCTTCGTCCGAAAAGATGATTTTTCGATAAAATTCGCCATCTTCGGCCAAATTCAAGACTCACCACTTTGGAAATAGGTTTTTAATATTTTCCAACTTTCTTCAAACGTATAGCTTCCCATTTCGTAAATGTCAATGTTTTTACTAAATAGTTACCAATATATGAATGATATTTGACGTCTGAAAAGTCAATCGGTAGTTCAAATTCCAAACACTAGATGGACCACCCTGTATATATTTTTTTCAAAATATTATTTTATTTGCAAATGCATTTATTTTTTAATAAAATACTTTTTTTTGTACTCGATTTAATAATTTAAAAGGTAGCATTTAACTTTTGGCAGTGTATTCCAACGTCGAAACCATTCCGCCAGTTTTAAATTTGTTTTTTTTCATTTTGTTTTGTGCTGAAGTCAGCAAGGAATAGCAAAGGACACGGCAACAAACGAAGCAGCAAATTTACAAGACAAGGCTAAAAAAAAAAAAATAAAGCCTAACCTGAGGCGTTACGGCTGGGACTGGACTCTTTGGAATGCCAAGAGCGGTTTATTTGACTGGGTTTGGTTGAATTAAGCTGATTATCATGAGCATGTTATCATTTAAATATGAATATTCATAAACGGAAATTGCTGTCATCGATTGTGCAGTTTAAACAATAATATTTATTTTATGTAAATAGCATTTAAATAAGCTTGTTAATGCTTAGCTTAAGTGCATTGGGGAGCATAATATTGCCATTGAACAAGAAAATCCAATTATGCTGAGAGAGTGTATTCCAGCATCATAACTCAGTTCGTTATATAAGTTTATCTTTTTTGGTGTTTACTTTTATTTTTTGCGACTAAATTTTAGTCGTGAGTAATGAAAAATATCTGAAATGGCCCAAAATTGGACCTGAAAAGTTTATTAATTTACCTTAAGCTTTTGATAAGGTTTTAAAATCGAATTAGGGGAAACTTTCGATACTTTTTTCATTTACAAATATTAGTTTTCAATTTTTATTAAAATGTTGCGCAGTATCTCAAAAAAGTATTTTTACGCAAAGTTATGGAATTATTGACTGTTTTTAAAAGAAAATCATGGTATAAAAAAGTCAGAAGGTGCTTCAAATTAAAACATTTAATTTAAAAATGTATAGGGTTTCATGGATATCAAAATATAAGAATTATTTTCACCTATATAATAAACACTTGAAAGCCTGATCTTTCCGGATTTTATTTAACGTGGTATGTTCCTTTGCAGGATTAAAACCACGGTGTTCAAATATGCAACATATAACACAATGAGTCGAGAACAATGCGCCAAACTAACGCCCCTCAGAGCAATCAGCCGAGACTGATATTTCTTTAGTATCTATGAAAGCATGCTGCCGGGCATGCATTTCCCTCTGGTAAGAGGTGAGATGTATCTAGCATCTCTTCTGCTTTATGGGTAACAGCACCCGGTTGAGAACGCAGCACCACGTCGAGCCAAGCTGACTCTACCCGCGATGTAGGTTTCAACCAGAGCCACCACGATGCTCCCACAAGGGGGCCAACCTCAATGAGCACGCTTGGAAAGTGAACTCAACCCGTGGTACCGAATTAAGGACACGGTAGCCCCCCATTTGGTCCCGACAGACCCGGACTGAGGAGTTCATCCAGTTTTTGGCATCGAGTGCCCCGGGAACTGGTGTCCCATAAATGACATCCGTGTTTCAATCATATGTCTGTCCAATCTCCAGACGAATGTGCACCTATTTCCGCTCTCATACTTCAGCCACCTCTTGTAAATGACATCTTTTTCTCATCTGCCATAAGGCGATGTAGCAAAGATTTTTCCGGTCATTGTGCAAGTGAAGCATCACTCAATGCTTCTGACGATTCCCATTTAGTCGCCTTTTACGACAAGCAGAGGAACACTGAGGTGGTATTCTTAATCCGCCACCTCACGGGCAATCTTCTGACACCTCTTGCTTTCAAGCACCCGCTCTCACACTTCAGACACATCTTGTAAATGACAACTTTTCTCTTCTACCAAACCTGGCAAAATTGGCAAAGATTTTCGTTATCATTGTACAAGTACAGCATCACTCCATGCTACTTATGCGATCCCCATTTAGTCGCCTTTTACGACAAGCAGAGGAACACTGAGGTGGATATTCTAAGCCCGCCACCTCACGGGGTCCTATATAATAAACACTGTGGGAATATCAGTTTCGATAATTTTTTTTTTTTGATTTGTTGGGATTATGTTATAAAACAAAAAATAGACTTCAGGCTCAGAGGCCAGAATGTGTTGTCTATATATTTTTGAAGTCGCCGATTTGAGGTTAATAAAATGGCGATCAAATTTGACACAGTGCTTTAGTACCTTAAAAAAGATCTGAATACCGAATTTAGTTCAAATAAACGAAAAACAACGAATTTGTATAAAAAACGGTTATTTGGACCGTTTTGGTTGGGAGCTATATGGTATAGTCAACCGGTTTTGATTAAATCTGACACAGTGCTTAGGAACTATAAAAAACTTACGAATTAAGCTTTAATATCTTTACAAACAAACGAAACACAACAAATTTTGTTCAAAAATCGATTTTTTGGCAAATCTGCCCTATTGGTGCTATATGATATAGTCAACCGATTTTGTTGGTACATTGATACGTTGCTTAAGTGCTCTAAAAAACTTCTAAGCGCTAAATCTAGTTACGATACCTTAGTAAAAAAGGAAATATAGCGAATTTTGTATAAAAAAATTATTTTGGCCGATCGGTCCTATGAGATATGATATAGTCAACCGATTTTGATGAAACTTGGTACAGTGCTTGGGAACTATAAAAAAACTTTCGAATGCCAAATTTCTCTACGATATCTTCATGAACAAACGAATTAATTATCTAAAACTTTTTTTTTTCGAGGTCGTCTGAAACACCCCTATGGGAGCTATTTAATTTAACCCCGATATCAAAAAAATAAAATAAACTTGTCACCTATGGAATAATATGGGATCTAATGTGAAAGTTTGATTGCTCTAGCTCTTACCAACTCTGAGATCTAGGCGTTTAAACGGACAGACGGACGGACAGACGGACGGACAGACGGACATGGGTATATCGACTTCTCTAGTCACCCTGATCATATTTTAGGTAACTTTGGGGTGTCTCCGACGACTCCTTCCGTATGTTACATACATTTTCGGCTCGCACAAACTTAATATACCCTTTGTACCATGCGACAAAACCTGATAAAACTAGATATTTTTGAGGTTATTTCAGAAGCCCGATTTGAAACTTTTTTTTACTGCAAATTTGAATTCAACGACCACGAAAACAAACAAAAAACCAAACCGGATAAGAGATTTCAAAACATTATTTTATAGAGTCTAAACGCGTTATAACAATGCTGTTAACGAATTCGCATTCAGCGCTTCGAAAAACATGAAGAATCGTGCGCCTCATCCCCAGATGAGGACACTTTTTAAAATTATATTAAAAAGATTAAATTTGGAATATAAACCAGGATATTATTTATTATACCATTTTAATCAAAAAATTTCTAGAATTTATTCAGAAAATCCAAAATATAAGATTAATCATCAAAATCGATATTGTTCCTTTTAAATAATTCTCCATAGACTGCAACGCACTTATGTTATGCCAGAACTTGATCCAATTCACGAAACATTTTTTATAATCGGTTTGTGGTATGGCCGTCAGAGCCATCTTCAATTTTTCGATGACCGCAACTTGGGTGCTGCAATGCGTCCCAAGGAGTGGTTTTTTGAATCGACCGATGAGAAAAAAAATGGGATCACGCTCAATACGGCCTCACTTTTACAAATGTCTAGCTATGAAGCGGAAAATTTCTTAGAATGTCAATGGCAGATGTGAAAATTTAAGAAAAAAAAAGAGACAAAAATAGGATAACTGAGGGCGCCACACTATTATGATTCCAGGAACTTTTTGATCAATGTAGTCTATACATTCAGAAAAAGAATTGATAGAGTTTTAGTAAGCTTACCAAATATGACACCTTATTTCGCTTTAGGCACCTAGTAGCCTAGCTTTACTTTCTAAAGTGAAGTCATTAAATAGAGGTTTTTGCAAGTCTTTTTAACTCAATTCTGACAAAAATACCAAAATAGAAAAATTCTTCTTCTTTTATTTTAACGGTGCTGTCAGAAGTCGATGAATATAGCCTGGGCCAACAATAGGGTAGTGGAAGCGTAGTAGTTTTCTCAGGGGCCCGGTGAAATTACTGCTGTACTGCAATAGAGGGCCTGCGGGGCCCAACTTACTTTCTACCCTTCTGTATATAGCAAATAAATTGAATTCCATTACCAAACTTCAAAATACTTTTAAAAACATTGCAAAAGTTAGCAAAATTAATGAAATATGAAAGCGATAAACGAGATTCGAAACTATTTAAAGTGTTTTCGAAAAAAAATATACAACTCTGCGTGAATTTTCGCGCTGAAAAAGAAACTCTCAGACAACATTAAATCAATCATTTACACACACACACACTCACGTTCCAGTCTATTAATGTGTGTGCATGTTGACACTTTGCAACTTTGACTCATCATGGCTGTCAACAACAACGCCCGCAATGCCGGTAGCAGAGTCCAAGGCCCCAGCCCCAACCCAGTTACCCAAACTCCGGAATCGAGACCCAAAAAGTTGATGACACGCTGCATGAGGCGCTTCAAGTTTCCGTTGCGCTTCATGGCTTGCCACATGGCTGCGTGCAACGTGTCCCCGACGGGTACTTAGTTCCCTACTCCACAAAAACTTGCACTTCGAGTCACATATTCGCGGTAGGGCGGTACGGGAGGAAGCTACGGGTTTTCTGGTATTCAATTTTTTCTGCTTTTTGGCGCATAACTGACGGCTATTTGGTGCAGTCTATTGTCGTGATTTGTTGTTGGATGCGATACCAGCAAATCATGTGCGAATAGAGCTTTATTGATGTTATCGAAATACAATGCTTTTGATAGCTACGAAATCGTGGGGCTTTAGTTGATATATTACAGGGTCAACAGGGACAACATGTTATGATAGCCCAAGTTGATACTGTATAAATAGCATTCATTAGTTTGTATACGAAAAGACCCAGACAAAGCTGGAAGTCAGTAACCGTGCTATTGATACTTTCCATTCAAATCAAAAATAATTGAATTGCATAACTTATAGGTTATGGTAGATAGTGCACGGCAGGAATTCGAAAGGAAACTGGCTAGAGGGCTTTGCAACCCAACCCTTTTAATCTCCTGAATCTTTATTCATTCTGAAGCATTTTGGCGATGATGAGACCAACTGCTCAGACAGCAGAGAGATTTAGGAGATTACGAAGGCGGCAAAACCTGCCTCCTGAATCCCTCTTCTGTCTGGCTATTTAATGATGACTCCCCACGCTCCCACCCTTCACCATCATGCTTTTTCCTTCCATTGTATAATTAGGCATCTCATGGTCTCTGGGTGATTTCGACATGCACAGAGCAGCCACACCAACCTAACCTACAAGTTACAGGGTCACCCTTATGGATCTTAAGTCACTGAACCAATATTCAAGATCCAAAAATTCCAGCATATTAGCAGCATATTCAGAGAAAACCCTGGTTGTCAACGATGTTTTTAATCTATTCCGTGGTCCAAGAAACACTATCACGTCAATGTTCTGAGATATACTCAAAAATACTTTATATAATGTAGGCTTTTGACGATGTGCCAGGTTGGGGTGCGGCGGGTTTCCCCCTAGGCCCTGAATTTTCGCAGCGGCACAGTTTAATTACTGACATAATAAAATGATTTAAGCTAAAGCTGAAATAGAAGGGCCGATAGAATTTTTCCCCAGGTCTGGTTCTTCTCTCTACAGTCCATGCTAGAAACCTGACATACTAACGTTTTTGGGAACTTAATTTTAGGGCTACCCCAGTCACTAACAAAACTGCCCAACCTAACTTTAGTAACTACACGATATCAAGCTAATCTCACCAAATAAACAGCATTTTACTTTTTTCTCCATGAATTTCTGTTTTTTTTTACGGGTTGAGCACCTCTTACTATACTTCTACGGAGACGAGGAGGAGACAGAAAGCATCCTACATTTGCTAAGAAGACGGACCAAGTTTCTGGGTAAACCATTATTTGAGGACCTAGCTAATGTGCTCATAGTGGATTTGGATGCGTTTGTTGTATTCTCAAAATGGTTCTGCAATAAGGGAGATTTAGTTGAGGGATGCTCTGTAGTTTTTTGAGTCTCCTCAACCCCTCCCCCTCCCTTTCTCCAATTCCTATCTTATTTTTTCACAGCTAGGCAACACAATGGACTTCATGGTCTCTGCGTGAGCTCAGTCACTGACAGAGCTGCCTATTCAACCTAATTTAACCCAACCTACTATACGATACAACGTGATTATACCAAATACACTGCATTTAAATTTTGTTCTCCATAAATTTCTGTGGAGTTTTCTTAGTTCATATGAAAACCAATTTAATTCCCAAATTGCTTGTTGGTTCAGTTCTAATGCGAATTAAAATTTGTTTACGTTTGGGACACATCTTTCTCCAATATAATTTCTTATTTCGTGTTTTGGTACACTTCAGAACTTTCACGGCCTTCTTTGAAATCACTCACAACAACTTCTCTCATCAGCTGCAGATTCCTTTAAATTGAAGTCTTAAATCGAAAGTTCCTGCAAATGACGCATAATTGGCAAAAATCTTCACGGGGTAAAAGACCGTACCCAAACTAAATGAACCTTTCAGGGAAAGGGGTGGAGGGTCTTGATAATATTACGCTTGGTCACTCGACCGGGGGATAAATGTCACGTAGCCAATAATTCGGTAGGGAAATTACTTTTTTTTTCTAGAAATAATGGACCTTCTTTTTTTCGCCCATTTTTCTTTGCTATACTACGGCTTGTCAAAATGGGGATGGGTTCAAAAAGTAAAAAAATTGGGTCACGTAGTTTGGGTACGGCCTCTAAGAGTTGTCTATTTCGGATAAGTACAAGAGTTTGCTTCCTATGGACTCCGTGACGTCCACTTGGTTCATAAATAAAAATTGAAATGACTTTTTTTTTGTTTTTGTTTTAGGTTGCACTTTTACGATGCAGACCAAAACAGCTTTGATGAGAAAAAACAAAGAACTCCATTTTTTTTTTGTGTCCTAGTTATCTTCAACCACTAAAGCGTAATACTTTTTCTTGCTCGTTTTAGTTTGAATTGTGCAGGGAAACAATTCGATTGCCATCAACGTCCATCTCTATTATGCATGCAATCACCGGCCAAAACTTAGTTAAATTGAAAAACCAGAAAATGACAAAGCCAGACCAAACTTTTATCCCAGTCGCCCAGCTGCAATAGCTCCTGCAGCTCCTACAGCTCTTGCAGCTCCTGCAACTCCCAATTTCCTATCCAGCCCGGTTTAAGAACATGTCACAGCAAATGACGTGAGAGAAATGCGTGTAATGCTTGAAGCTTGAAGCATTTTCAAATTTTCACTCCTGTGCCGGAGATAATGCAACACGTTTTTCATCTCTTGTTTTTTATTTGCGCTTTACCTTCCACTTTTGGGGCATCTTTTATGCAACAGTCTCTCGTTCTCGTTCTCTTACTATCTCCCTCATCCATTAATTCTGTTGAGGATGGGCGGCTACTTTTGCATTTGCCATTATATTGGATTGTTTGTGTAGTTGTCAAAAAAGTTTTTGACGTCACTGTGCTCCCAAAACATCCGGACGGACTCTATCCCCCATCGCTCCTTCTCTCTCTGACACGCTGGTCATTGTCTAGCAGTCCGCATTCCGCTTTTAATGTAATGAGTTTTGGCCAAGTCCAGGAGTAAATTGCTATTGTTGGACTTTATTTATTTTTATACCCTGCATTGGATAGGGAGTATATTTAGTTTGTATAAATGTTTGTAATATAGAGAGGGGCAAGATACCTGCTCAATGTTAGTTCTGGCTACTACGGGTGTTTATTTTGAGTAAATTAGAACTGAGTGGGCTAGGCGACCCTAGTCTTTTAGATTGATTCTGAAGTTTGTCTATAAGGATAGTGAGGGTCTGAACTCTTAAATATTACTTTCTCGATGGCAGTATCAAAAATTATCGGCTAATATACATATAAAACACTTTATCTAAAATTTCTATAAATTTTAATTTATCTATAAAACGAACATCCATTTTAAGTTTAAGTTTTTGTGATCTTCATAAACATTTGCATGACGTGACGTTATATTTCAATTTTTTTAAATAGCACTATAATAGACTAAAAGTTATAATTATACTAAGCAATTTTTAATTACATAAGGGATTTTAGTGAAAATGAATTTCCCACAAATTCCGTGACTCATTTTTATCAAGATTTAGTGAACTCTATTCACTTGTTTTAAAAGAAGTTATTACTGCCATATTTGATTATAGAAGAAAATTAAATGAAAATTAATTTCCCTAAAATTTCGCGAATCATTTTAATCAAGATTTTGTAAGCTGTATTCACTTGTTTTAATAGAAATAATTACCACCATATTTGATTACATAAGTGAAAACAAATCAACCACAAATTCCGTGACTAATTTTTATCAAGATTTTATGTTTTAATAGAAATAATTACCACCATATTGGATTACAGGAGAAATTTAGTGAAAATGAATTTCCCACAAATTCCGTGACTCATTTTTATTAAGAATTAGTGATGTGGTGTCACTTGATTTAGTAGAAATTATTGGTAATAATATTTGATTATTGGAGAAAATTTAATGAAAATAAATTTCCCACAAATTCCGTGACTCATTTTCATCAAGATTTGTTGAACTGTATTCACTTGTTTTGATAGAAATAATTACCACCATATTTGATTAAATAAGAAAATTTAGTGGTAAGAATTTCCCACAAATTCCGTGACTCATTTTTATTAAGAATTAGTGAACTGTTGTCACTTGTTTTAATATAAAAAATAATTAGCACCATATTGGATTAAAGGAGAAAATTTAGTGAAAATAAATTTCCCACAAACTCCGTGACTTATTTTTATCAAGATTAAGTGAACTGAATTCACTTGTTCTATTCGAAATAATTACTATTATATTTGATTGCAGAAGAAAATTTAGTGAAAAATAATTTCCCTCAAATTCCGTGACTCATTTTTATTAAAATTTAAGCACGAAACACAAAAAAAAAGATTATTGCCTTGGCTTGAGGAAGTCTTGTAGCTCTAAAACTTAATAACTTTTGAATATATTTCCTTTTTCGATATTTGGAATATTATAAAATTCGAATTCCAGTTGAGCTAATTTTTTGTCTTTGCTTGGTACAAAGAGCATTTCCAAGTCGTCCGAGTGCGATTTTAAGGTTTTCCATATTTTGTACTATTTTTGATTTTATTTTTGTTGACAAAACTTTGTTGTCAACAATTTAGTTTCGTCATTAACGAATGTATTCCATTGTTTGTTTGTTTTTGTTTTTTGTTGGGGATTGTGTTAATTATTTGCATGCAACAAATTGAAGGTTTTCCAAAGGTTATTTTGAAATAATTTGCTGCTCTTTGTTTTTAATGACAACTCGACTTGGGACTGCAATGTGCGATGAAGTATGCAAGTTGAAAATAAATTTTTTATAAGAGTTTTGACAAATGATAGGATCAGAGAAAAACTTTAGGACTGTGCAGTCAGTTAATAACAATAAAGTTAGTGAAAAATAACCTCGGTCTCAATAGGCAATTGAGTAATAGAGACCTCTCTCGCGCGACAAAACTATCACTCTACAAGGCACTCATCCTTCCAGTGCTTCTTTACAACGCGGAAGCCTGGACCGTGTCGCTAACTGATGGAGCTGCCTTGGGAGTTTTCGAGAGGAAAGTACTGCGCAAAATCTTTGGTCCTATTCGAGTTGGCGATGACTACCGCATCCGCACCAACCAGGAGCTATATGAGCTCTTCAACGACATGGACGTTGCTCAGCGTATCAACATCCAGCGGCTTCGCTGGCTCGGACATGTCGTTAGGATGGACGAGGATGCTCCAGTTAAACGTGTGTTTGATGCGGTAGTCAGCGGCCGTCGGCGGAAAGGACGACCGTGTCTACGTTGGAAAGACCAAGTGGAAGGGGCCCTGTCTTCGCTTGGTGTAACCAACTGGAGAAGGCGTGCGCAATGCAGAGGCGCCTGGAGAGACGTTTTAAGGCAGGACGTAACCCGGTAATCGGGTTGGTATGGCCACATAAGAAGAAGAACCTCGAAGGAGCCTAATTATTTGTTTTATAAGAAACTAGAGTTATTTATGCATTTATTTACAAACAGCTTATCCTACTAAAGCGTGTTTTTTTTAGAGGTTCACAACATTTGAAAGTTAATATTTGCTTTTTGTTGAGTTTGATTTAAGATATCTTTACATGAGAGCAATGCTTGCAAATTGTTATAATCAAAATAATGGTTCCCTTTGTCAAAATTAATCGAAATTCAAAAAAATAAATAGAATTGTCGCATTTGGTGTGAGGACAAACCACAAGCTTTGGTTGAAATATCTTCACATCCACAGAAAATTACTATCGATAAATCAAAGACAATTGAACACCTATAAATGAACATTCGAAGAGTTATTTCTTGGTTTTATTATGATTTAAACTTGTGCAACTCTACAAAAATACATCCTTTATTTCCCTAAAAATATATCGTGCTAGGAAATGACTTTATTTACACTAAATTTGTGAAATGATAGCCAAGCGTAAGGATACTGGACTTATTATATTTCTCCAAAAAGAAGCTTGTTTAAAATACTATTGGGTGTACAAATAGAAAACCGCCGTTTTTTCTCATGATTTGAGGCTTCAAAATAATTTCCATTGTTAGCCACAACTTTTTCCCAGCTTTTTGGCAGATTCTGAATTCCTCGTCGGAAAAATTGTTCTTCCTTTAACGCGATTCACGAATCGATCCAATTTTTGGCTTCTTCGAAGGAACAAAAGTGCTGTTCGGCCGGATCATGCGTCACCAATCGGAATAAGTAAAAATCAGAGGGAGCGATGTCAGGAGAGTACGGCGGGTGGGGTAGGATGTCCCATTTCAAAGTTTCCAGGTATGTTTTCACTACCTTGGAAACATGTGGCCAAGCGTTGTCATGTAAAAGTATGACCTTATCGTGTCTTTCCGAGTATTGTGGGCGATTTTCCTTCAACGCTTGACTCAGGTTTCGCCTGGATGCAAGAGTTCATAGTACACTACGCCGCGCTGGTCCCACCAAATACAGAGCATCAGCTTCGAGCCATGAATGTTCGATTTCGCTGTTGAAGTTATTGCATTGCCGGGAAGCCCCCACGATTTTTTCCGCTTCGGGTTGTCATATTGCATCCACTTTTCATCAGCAAAAAAACTCTTTCTGTTTTGCCGTTGGAGAAGTTGTTCGCACGTGCAAAGGCCGGCGCCTTGATGTCCTTCGGCTTCAACTCGTACGGCACCCAATGTCATAGTTTCTGAATCATTCCTAAGCTTTTTTGGCGATAAGAAACGACTTGCTGAGTCACGCCCAATAAATTTGCAAGTTCCTGTTGCATACAACCATCTTCTTCCAGTAAAGTCTCTAATTCTGTGTCCTTGAACTTTTTCACGGGAACGGGACCTTTGTCTTGCACGTCATATTCGCCATTTTTAAACTTTTGAAACCATTCCCGACATTGTTTTTCACTAATACAACTTTCACCATAAGTTTCTACAATCATCCGAAGCGCAGCAAAAATAGTCAAGCGAGATTCTGTGGAGTCGTTGACCGAAGCCTCAGGTGCTCTGTCCGTACTTATCGACCGATTTGCAATGCTGGCGCCACCTATGGGAAAACGGCGGGTTTCTATTTGTACACCCAATATTATTCCCACAACAAAAAGAAAAAAGGGAAGTCCCCTTACCTAAAATTTCATTGCGAAGATAAATTACTTTCTTCTATGGACACTGAAATGGTTGTGCTTCTCTAAAAGGCGATTGCCTTGATAAATGCATATTTTTCACAAAAAAAAAGAAGATATCCCATTATTTTTTAGCCTGTACAATCGAAAGTTTAATTGAAAATTCCTGTATCCTGTATATAATGAAGTTCGCACATTTTGCAGTAAGAGCTGAATAAGTGCACCCTAGAGACCAAAGCAATGGATATTAATTCCATTGATGATACAATTTTAACATACCGACATACTCACATAGATTGGCCCCTTTTGAAATGGAGCTAGCTCATCACTTGCCAACGAACTCAACTTGGCCCTCATTCAATAAACACAAAGAGCAAATGCATATCATTATTTGCATTAGCCTGATTACAAGTACAGAGACCTGCATAAAGCATCCTAGATTGCCATAGATATCCTGGCAAAAACGGCAAAGGAGGGATTGATGATCCAATGTTGTGTCTGGCAGCCATACAACTATAATAATCCCATACACAGACACATACATACAGACACCCACACACACAGACACATACATACAGACACCCATACACACACACATACACGTTTATATCATCTTTGGCAGCTTTTTGCTCATCTTCATCAGATTTATCAGCATCTTCTACGTCATTACAATTTTATGAGCATGGAACAGCTGCCTGGCGCTAAATTGAAAATTAATTACGTGAATACAAAGCGCCAGGAGCAAGCACTGCAATCCAATCCCTATCCTAATCCTAAACCCAAACAAAGCAAAAATTAAATCCAGAGCTTCCTTGCAGCTTTAGACAACGGCATGTGTCGGCCATTTTAAAAGCATTTAATAAAGTTAACCCCATACCCCCACACAAGTTTTACGCTGGAATTCTCTGGAATTCGGGTTTTGCTACGTTTTGTGGAAACTTTCTTGTGAAAATAAAAATTTCAAATGAATGTTTTGACATGACTATTCGAATGCGAACTTAATTATCAATTTGGCTGGCAATGATTATGTAGCCCTTTTTTTACTTCTTATCGGTAACAATCTACAGGTTTTTTTATGGTTTTATATTGGTAACTTATACTGTTGTAATATTTTTTAGCGCGAATTCGTTATTTATATATCTTTGTAGCCCCAGTGCGGGGTATAAAAATAGGGAAATATTTTGTACAAAATAAATGGTAAATCGTATTTGAAAAATACTTCACTATTTTAATTAATAGGATCAAAGGAGGGTGTCCGTATCTGTTAATATTAAAAAGTTAAGAAAAACTTGTATGCAATTTATTTGGTTTAAAATTTAACCCTTAATAAAAACAATGTGAAATTTGGAAATATTTTTTACGAACAAAAATTTTCTGCTAAGAAAAATAATGGTTTTAACTCTAAGAGATATAAAAATAATTTTCCTAATTGACTATTTTGTCAGTCGCCATTTGGCGGAACATGGGGATCTCTTTAAATAATTGTTCAATGAGAACATGGATAGTTTATAGCTGACTCCGAACGGCGGTGATTTAATTAATGGAGATTTTTTTCTCCTAGAAATATACGGTTGACTAATGTTTTTTATTTGGCCGTGCCACGTCTTAAAATTCCGATAAAAACTGTAGTTGCTATTGAACCATGTACAGAAGTTCCAATTCTCACTCAATCACACTATTGTATAAAAAAAATGGGGTACGTTAAAGTCGGGCGCGGACGACTTTGGGATACCCTGTACAACTCGGTTGGAATAAAATCCGGTATATTGCATAAAAACACCAAAAGCCATTTGATTGCCAAATTAGATTCCTTCATAAACAACCAAAAATGTTTAAATGACCGATCGTTCCTATGGGAGCTGTATTATATAGTTTCTAAAAAATATCTGAATGCTATTTTTTTTTTATTTTCTTCATAAACCAACGAAACACAACGAATTTTTTATAAAACACGTTTTTTTTTTGACTGATAAGACCACTTTGGGTGCTATATAATATAGTCAACCGATTTTGATAAAATTTAGTGCTTGAGACTTCTAAAAAGCTTGCGAGTGCAAAATTTGATTACGATATCTTCATAAACAAACGAAGCATATCTTCGAATTATTCATCTAAAACTTTTGGTATTTCCCTCTGTAACACCCCTAAGCGAGCTATATAAGGAGTCTTCGACGACTCCTTCTGTATGTTACTTACATTTTCGGCTTGCAGAAACTTAATATACCCTTTGTTCCATACGGTACATAGTATAAAGGAAAAACGTTTCTTTGCGTTCAGTTACGACTTCGAGAATTTGTATACAATAGTATTCGTTATTTTTTGTTCATGGTTCCATAGCATCTACAGTTCTTACCAGATGTAAAGAGCACATTAATACCGAAAAACGGTGCTTAAGAAAAAAGAGGTTGACATTTGCGTGATTCTTGACCCAAAAATACCCTAAAAAACCCGTTTATGCGATGGTTCACTCGATAACCCTTAAATTTGTAAACTTGTGTAATCTAAACATCTCAAAGCATATTTGAAAAACTATTCCTTTGGCCTCCATAGCCAATACTTTTTAGCTCCACTTGCAACAATTAGACGGTTTCAAAACACATATAAAATTCGTTTTGCTAAAACGGGTTGTTTCAAAACGAATTTCAACAAAATACACCTTATTAACTAAAGTTGCTATAAAAATTAATTTGGAGGGAAATTCTCTAACAAAGTTTCCAAAAGATAAGTTTAATAAATATATTTTTCTTTTTTCCCTATCTACTTCCCTATCTAGGGAAATCACAGCCAAGGGAACGGGCTTGGAATAATTAGCGGGGAAAGAAGACCCTTTTGAGCTTGACTCTAATGTGGCAATGTAAGGAGACATAAGAGGTGTAGAATAAGTGGGAGGTATTTAACTTCGCTTTTATATCGACAATGAAATACCACTACTCTTATTGTTTCCTTACTTACTTTATTAAATGGAACGAGTATCAATTCTTAGCCATTATACGGATATATTTATTATATCTTATGGTATTGGGTTTTGATGCAAGCTTCTTGATCAAAGTATCACGAGTTTGTTATATATATATTTTTTTAAAGTTTCAATTAAATAGGTTTTTTAATTTTAAAACCACGTTAAAACAGCATTTTGTGTACTCGGATTCGTTTTTCGGAGCACAGCCGATTATTTAAGATTTAAAAACAGGATATAGTCGAGATGATGCTTGGCAGGGTGATACTCGGCATCTTATTTATCGAAAAAAAGTTTTATGCAGACGTACAATTCTATTCGGATTAATTTAAGCGTGCCCCGGAAAACGAATTTTTATGTCCATAACTTTATTTATTTATTTTCGATAATTTCATATATACCTACAATATTACTTATCTTTTTACTTTCTCAACAATGTTAATTAAACTTAAAACACGACTTATTTTGTTACAAGGGAATTTTACGTATCTCGAGAATCCTGTCGCACTTTTCGTCGTGTTCGTGCATAATGTATACACGAAAAAATTCGTTTAACCTGTACACTCTTTTTTTTGGGTTTAGTCAGAACAAAATCAGAGTCTGTAAATACATAACTCAAAGTTCGATTTGAAACCAGATAAAAAATTCGGTAAAGTGAAATTGGGTGTCAAAACGAATCCATTTAAAATTTTCGGTCTCGTTTTCCGAGTTATTCCTTCTAGGGACTTTGCAACTAAAAAATGTATTTGTATCGATTTTGATGATAATTATTAAGCGTTATTTGGCTCTACATAGAGGCCTTAATAAACCAATCTTCTGCTGCCATGCGAAGTTCCACTGTAGCTTTAGCTGCTTTAAAACTTACGTTTTTTTTCGGCCAGCTTTTGTTAATTTTCAAAGAACAAAATTGTTATTATCTGCCACTAAAAAAAAGGTAGCTTCTTTTTTTTTTTATTTGCCTGTTTGAGGGGGAATGTAAAATTCAGCACATAACGCTTAGTGGGTTCCTGTAATTCGCCTAACGTATTACCGCATATATATTTTTTTATAAGTTCTTTTTATTAAAAAATTTTTCATAATGTCCTTTTGAGTTTGTGTGTGCTTGTGTCTGTTTTATGGGGGCATTCAGGAAGCCAAGATGGGACGACGACGAGGGGCAGCAGGGAAAGACTTAACGGCCAATATACAAAAGGCACAATACTTCTTTATACTTTTTATTTATGCATAATAATTTTGTTTGGAGTTTTTACCAAAAAAAAAAAAAATAAAGAGATCCTTAAAAAAATGTAAAAAAAAAACATTCCGTGCTTTTGGCTTGTACTGATTGCTGTTGTTGTTGTTCTTGGTTTTTGTTGGTTTTGTGGCTCTTGTTGCTTCTCTTGTTGTTGTTCGTTGATTTCTAACAAAGTCAAAAGCAACGGCGGCAACAACCCAGGAACCAACCGGGCTGCAATCCTTTAGACCACTTCAAACAAGTTGCTGCTTTTATAATTAAATTGAAAAATTTATGCACAATTAAATGAAAAACTTTTCTTTGTGGTAAACCAAAAAAAAAACAACCACAACAAAACGCCAAAAAATATAAAAAATAAATAAACATCAGGAAGCGTTAAAATTGTTCCAACTGCTGCGGTCACGAAGTGCCGTCCTCCAATGGTCAAAGGACAAAGGACACTCTGAGACCAAACTGCTTATGACACTAATTTCTTATTAAATTCGTAACTTTTTGTATCTTTTATAATTATTTCTTTTTTGCATCTTTCAGCTGGGCTGTATCCACAGTTATGACACGCCAAAATCAGGTACCACGCGAATCCCAGCCTGGTAATGCACCGGAACTTAACAAGTTGCCGCTTTCGGCCTTGATACCCTACTGGGATATGGCCAATCATAGGCCGGGCAAGATAACCTCCTTCTATGACAGCGGCGCCCATCAAATGGAGTGTACGGCGCAGGAGGCTTGTAAGGCGGGCGATCAGTTCTTTATCTACTACGGTGATCGCTCCAATGCGGACTTGCTGGTGCATAATGGGTAAGCAGATGGCACCATGTCCATTATTATTATAAAGATACTATAGAGCATGGAACTGCTAATCTTGACCTTACGACCCATTTTGATGCCTATGGATTGTGTAATGAGACCTTTAGTGGGTGGCAGTGCCGTAGAAAGAAAATCCGGGCCTGGTGGGAGAAATGTTCTATTCTCTCTCTTGCACCTTTCGCTTGAATCACGATAATAATTACACCGGGCCTTGAGAATACTCTGGGCACAGGGGCATCCCCCTTCCCACCCCTCTCGACGGGTCTGGTGGGTGGTATAAATGTGGGATATTGGCGACAAACTGTTCCTAACCTTGACCTAACGACCCCTTTTGATGCCTATGGATTGTGTAATGGACCTTTAGTGGGTGGCTAGGGCCTTAGAAAGAATATTCTTGCCCGGTGGGAGAAATGTTCTGGCCTTTGTTCTTTGACCTTCCGCTTGAATCACGACCGTAATTACACCGGGCCTTGCGAAAACTCCAGGCCCAGGGGAAACCCCATTCCCAAACCTCTCGTCGGCCCTGGTGGGTGGTATAAATGTTGGATATTGTTACATAGACCGTCTATTTGCGACCCTTGTCAAACCATCTTAAGAGTTCCATTAATATAGAGAGCAAATCTGTACCTGGGCATAGAAACTTTAATTTGTGTAATAAAGCGTATTGCTTCTCGAAAAGTCCTTATATAAAGGGTAACATTTTTAGAAGTTTGATTTTGTATTACCAAACAAAATTTGTATTTAAAAAAAACAAAAACGATTTTCGTGTGGCTTTAAAATATTTTACTAAAATTCTTTCGAGTTCGTTTTCGAATTGCTGCACTCGAATCGGATGCCAAAATATACCAGCAAGTCAGGTTTCCCATATAGCCCCAAAAAGAAACTCCTTTTATGTTACTCTACTCGTTATTTATTTTTTGAAGATATTCTGATTTAAGGATTCTCTTCAGATACGAATTCAGTGACTCAAAAACGGACTCAAAAAAAAAGGCTACTGAGTCCGAAACTAGATAATCCAAACAACCCTTAGCACGTCAGAGTTCTTAAATAACCTCCAAAATACCTCTTGCTTGATGTCTAAGTTAGAAGTTGCATTTGGATACATAGCAAACATGGTGAAAATTCCAAACTTCTAAAGTTGGTTGACTTCAAAATATTCTATAAGATTTTTTTCGATACCGGCTAACCGACTGTGCTATTTGCGAGTATATGGTTTTGGAGTCGTTAAAGCCGAGTCCGCTGTCAGCTTGGTGGGATACCCTCCAAAATAACTCATTCTATAAGGTTTTTGGAGATTATTTAAGGAAGCTTGGTATTTGGATTTTTTTCGGACCTGCAATATGATCGGCAGGGCAAAAAAAAATCCATTAAGACCTCACGAACAACGAATCCTAGTCAAGCTAACTTTCTTTTTTCTTAATTTTTGTAGTGTTTCTAATAAAAAAACAATTTTAAGCTAAGTAAATACAGTTTTTACATTGAAATTGGTTCAAGTCTGAGCAGCAGGCCCGACAAGATATCCTTGTCATTAAAGAGGCTTTGATTTGCTTATGTCATACCGGACTGGAAACTGTAGCGATAAATACTATATACTCGGATAGCCACCTCTGGCGCTATCCTCCAACCTGTTGACAGTCAACAACTGCCGCAAATCTATTCTAGAGATGGCACTGCAGTTTGTTGTTAGCCTCATTTGGATGACAGGACACCAAAATAAAACAGGTAATGAAATAGCAGATGAATTGGATAGACAGGGCACGACCCTCTACCCTACTACCGGATAAGGAGAATATGCCAATGGCCACTTTCAAGCTATAAACAAAGGAAAAATTTAGTTCTCATGTACAAAGGCTGTAGTAGTCGAATATGATCTAAAATTGATCCAAAACGGTCATTAAGGCTCAGTTTTCAGAGCGATCAGTGGACACTGTCTTGTCGAAGCACATGCGACAAGAATGAATGTTCCGGATTATGACTTTTGCAGAAGCTGCAAAGAATTGTAGGAGGTAAATATCCACCTCACAACATAAGGTAAACTGCTTGAACTGTTTGGTTAAAGTACTCACTCCAAGTCCTTGCTAGAATTGGTGAGAGTACTTTCGCAGTGTCCCTATGGCCCCATTGGCAAAACTAATGGTGTGAGGATTTGCCTCCTCACAAGACGAGGAAGAGGTAGAATCGGTAGAGCACTTCTTCTGTTTTTTTTGAGGCTCTTAGTAGACACAGGAAAAAGCTCCTGGGAATTTACTTCCTGTATAACCTAGTGGAAATTACTTCCTTAATAACCTAGCGAAGCTAGCGTATATATGTCCGAGTAGGATTGTCCCTTGGAAATTACTTCCATAATAACCTAGGCGGAGCTAGCGTTAAAATGACCGAGGAGGAATACCGCCTGGAATATTACTTCCCTAATAACCTAGCGGAGCTAGCGTTAAAATGTCCGAGGAGGAATACCCCCTGGAAATTACTTCCTTAATAACCTAGCGGAGCTAGCGTTAAAATGTCCGAGGAGGAATACCCCCTGGAAATTACTTCCTTCATAACCTAGTGAAGCTACCGTATATATATCCGAGAAGGATTGCCCCCTGAAAATTACTTCCTTCATAACCTAGTGAAGTTAGCGTATATATATCCGAGGAGGATTGCCCCCTGGAAATTACTTCCTTAATAACCTAGAGAAGCTAGCGTATATAATGTCCGAGGAGGATTGCCCCCTGGAAATTACTTCCTTAATAACCTAGAGGAGCTAGCGTTAAAATGTCCGAGGAGGAATACCCCCTGGAAATTACTTCCTTAATAACCTAGCCAAGCTAGCGTATATATATCCGAGGAGAATTGCCCCCTGGAAATTACTTTCTTAATAACCTAGCGGAGCTAGCGTATATATGTCCGAGAAGGATTGCCCCCTGGAAATTACTTCCTTAATAACCTAGAGAAGCTAGCGTATATATATCCGAGCAGAATTGCCCCCTGGAAATTACTTCCTTAATAACCTAGCGGAGCTAGCGTTAAAATGTCCGAGGAGGATTGCCCCCTGGAAATTACTTCCTTAATAACCTAGTGAAGCTAGCGTTAAAATGTCCGAGGAGGAATACCCTCTGGAAATTAATTCCTTAATAACCTAGCGAAGCTAGCGTTAAAATGTCTAAGGAGGAATACCCCCTGGAAATTACTTCCTTAATAACCTAGCCAAGCTAGCGTATATATATCCGAGGAGAATTGCCCCCTGGAAATTACTTTCTTAATAACCTAGCGGAGCTAGCGTATATATGTCCGAGAAGGATTGCCCCCTGGAAATTACTTCCTTAATAACCTAGTGGAGCTAGCGTTAATATGTTCGAGGAGGATTGCAAGCTATATCACAAATAAAAGCAATGGGATGGGAATCTTTTTGGCGTGTTTATCTCAGGAGAAGGGCTTAAATAGAGATCCGCAGTTACACAACGGGCCGGTCTGCCCAACCTACCTTACCTACTTATATTATGTTTTAGTAACTCTAAATCTTTATACCGCTTGTACATTTATATTTATAGTTTTTTGGATATAAACAACACCAAGGATTATGTGCAAATAAAGCTAGGCCTAAGTCCTACCGATCCTTTGCTGGAGCAGCGTGCAATATTGCTATCACATCTAAACATACAGCGCAAGGCGGAGCTGCGTGTGCTGCCCGCACCAGACTACATATCCGGCGAACTATTGGCCTTTGTGCGAGTCTTTAATATGAGCGCCGAGCAGCTGGAACACTGGGCCAGCGATCCGGAGCGTATTGTCGATCTGCTGCACATTGATTGTGCACTGGAAACGGATCTAGAGTCACGCACCTGGCAGTACTTGTATCAACGTCTTAAGCTGCTGCTGGGCGTCCTTGAAGCCACGCTACGTGAGGCGGATGAAGTGCAGCAACTGCAGGCACTACAACTGGAGGACAATACCACGACTAATGCCAACAATGAGATTGATCTAATGCTTCTACAGTATCGCAGCCTGGAGCGTCGTATACTCAAAGATGCGCTGCAGTATGCTCAGGAGCACTGCAAGGTCTAGCCAAGCAGCCGTCAGGAGCTGAGCGCTCAGTAATCCCTAAAGTGGCCATCGCAGAGCTGTCCCGTATAGTACAGCAAACGAAGAGGTTCATCTGGAAGAAAATACTTTATGGATGAAACTTTCAGGGATTGTTAAGAAGCTTGTTCTATGTCTGAAACCGAGTTCGCGTATTTGTAGGTAAAAACCGTACCAACATATATTGTCAGGGTTCGGGTTTAGACTTAGAACAAGGTCCCTAACGACCCCTAAAATTTGCATCCATTAAGTATTTTTTTTTCCAATAAACGTCATTTTTGGGCGCCTTCGTTTACTGTACTTATAGGTCAGGTTCAAAAACATTTTACGGGCTTTTAGTCATTTTGTAGTACAGTATAAGTTTAAAAGTTTAAACGTGAAATATATTTATTTAATTTTTTTTCGCTTTAATTTATTTGGCAAAAATTTATATTTAATTGACAGATCAAAATTCTTATCTGAATATAAAAATATGCATGAATTTAATTAGAGTTTGGCTTCTAAAATAATTATTCGATTATTTGTTTCAATTATTTTTGCGGTTAATGATAACTATTTGCGTACATAATGAACTAATATTTATTTATTTACCTTTTTTTTTGTGGATTCTACTTTACATATTTGGATATGTAATTAATTTATATAAAAAATGTCATTACTTGGATTATTTTCATTTGCTAATTATGCACAAACTATTTATTAACAGCTTTTGCAAAAATTCTCTTGTTTTTTTTGCCTTTATTATTTTTAGAATTTAAATATAAAATATTTGTTTTGTGTGTGTGTTGTTTTTTTTTTTTTAAGATGAAAATAAATATGACTTGTACAACAAAAAAAATATAATGCAAAAAATATATTTCGAGTTGTGTCAATTTTGTGGTTGGTTAAAAAAGTGACAAGAATCAAATTTGTGTTAAAGAGCTGCTATTAAAAGAAATTGAGGTATTTAAAGATATACTCGCTACTTTGGATGAAAAAAAGTAAAGCGAACCGCATAATCTCTATACCAAATAGATCGAAACGATACAAGAAATCGATTTAGCCATGTTCGTCATGTCAATGTTGCCAGTTTCTTAAAGAAGAGAGCCAGGAACAGGAGTACGAATTATGGACTCTATGGCGGTTTAAAATGCATCAAAATGTCCATTGAAACTTTTAATATATTTTATTTATATTTTTGTAATATTTAAATTTTCTCAGAACTATGGTTGTAAGATAACGAGAAATCTGGCTACGAGGCTGAAAATTCTTATTTTGCTCGAATTTGGCTATTCCCTGAAGAATTGAATTTTTATTTAATTTTATCAATATTTCTTCAACAAGTAAAATGACTACTAATAAAATCATATTTAGGTTAGGTTACGTTGGGTTAAGTTAGGTTAGGGCAGCAGTTAGGACTGACGTCCAAGGATAGGCCCGTTGCGATACCGCTGGAGTGAGCTATTTCACTACTCTTCCCCACTTGAGAGGTCCCCTATTATAGGTGAGGAAGCCATCCGGCTGCTTGAATAAACCTTAAAAGGCATTTTGGACTCTGTTCAGAGAGCTGAGACAAATCTTCAAAAAAGTTTGACTTTTGGAACCTAAATCTTTTACTGCCCAGCCCAGGGCAATGACAGAAAAAGTGTTCCACCGTCTTCAGCTCCTCCTCATCGCCACAGCTTCTACAGAAGTCATGGTGGGCAGCATTCAACCTGGATGCGTGGTTTCAAACCCGCCAGTGTCCCGTGATAGCACGGAAAACAGATGAGCACTTGGCTCTATTCATAGATAGCATAGTTTTTGGGCTCTTTTACTACAGTATGTCGGCCAAGTTTGCCAATGTCCGATTCCACGTTTTATTTGCACAGAGAGCAAAGAAATTTCGTATTCTCAGTTTTCAGCTGGCCATGGGTATGCCCAGGCCCTTCTTGTCTTATGTTGGTAGTTCCTTGTCTAGCCAGTTCATCCGCAATACAGTTCCCCTCGAAGTCCCTATGTCCTGGGACCCATACGAGGTGAATCAAAAACTGCTCAGCCATCTCCCCTAGAGACAAGCGGCAGTTATTCATTGACTTCATACACGAAGTCATCGAAACTAGGGACTTAATAGTCGCTTGGCTATCCGAGTAGACACAAATATTCTTATTTCGAACTTGTAGGTTACTTATTGTTATTAAAGCCTTCCGGATTGCAGTGACCTCTGCCTGAAAAACACTGCAGTGGACTGGGAGTCGAAAAGCAGTTCTAATGTTGAAATCCTTAACGTAGACGCCTCCGCCTACACTGTCGTCTAGCTTGGAACCGTAAGTGTATACCTTTAACGTGTCCGCTGGGTATGGTACACCTGTATTTCACTTCTCCCTGGTTGAAATTTAGGCTCTGAATTTAGTTGTAAAATGTTCCTGTGGTATGCAGTAGTGTGTTCTTTCGAGGATAAGTGAGTTCACCTTAAGAATCTCAGTAAAGTATTTAATATGGACAAAATTTATGTTATTTTTAAGTTAAATAAAAATTGTAAATGCCAATTTTGAGTGATGTCACGACTTAGTCTGACTTAGTAACACAGGACCTTCCAAAAAAGTGGTCTGGCCAGGCTACTCTTCGAGTTCGAGTTTGAGCTCAAAAATGTGCATCGATTTTTTTTCAGTTATAGCTCTGACATGCCCTCTAGAAACTTATATTATTATTAGATTCAGCGGTTGTAAACATTGCATCCGAATTTAGGGTCCTAGAAGACCTACTAAAAATCAGTAATTTTAAAGTCCTTTTCGGAAAAAGATACAGTCACTATAAAGTTATTTAGAGTCATGTAGCCGCTCCAAAGAGTTTTATACTATTTTGCTCCAAAACTTTCAACGCGTAAGTTAAAATCTTAAAATCGTTTGAGCACTTTTGAAAGTCTCTTAGAAACCATACGAAAGCAACTATTTGAACAAAATGCTTCAGTCCCCTAAACTTTTATTGTTTCTCAATTTAAAAAAAAAACAGTTTCTTTTTATTAAACAACTAGTGAGCCCGGCAGACGTTGTCCTGCCCAAACTTTGTGAATACTTTTAAAGTGTATAAACATCGTAAAATTCTAATAAATAAATAAACGTCGAAAATGTATGTAACATATCGATGAAGTCGTCGGAGAAACCCTAAAGTTACCTAAAATATGATTGGGCACTCACATAAATAATGGTTAACTGTCTCTTCTGTGTTCTCCTGGTCACAGCTTCGGCATCTGACGTTGTAGGGCCAGCCCATTTTCTTTGCATGGTCTCCTAACGGCCAATGTCCGGTTATTGTCCGATTATTGTCGATGCTATTCTGAAGATCATTTTTCTTGGCTTAGCAGTTCGGCCGTTCTACGCTTGTCGTATCGCAGCCAAGTTTCCTTTGCAATCTTGCAAGTGCCAATATTTTTCCATCTGGTTTCAGCCTTGTTCTGAGCTCTGCAGAAGAAGTTCTCTCTTGATAGCGCTGAGGGGTATTTGACAGCTACCTCCGCTGCTTCGCCATCTAATGCTCCTTTTCTCGCTAGCTCAACAGCCTTTTTATTCCCGTATATGTTCCTATGTCCGGGAACCCATACGATGTTCATTCTGCTTGAAAGGGCATTTAGATCTTCTTTGCATTGTTTGATGATTTCTGAGCTTACGGTTGGCGATTTGATCGCCAGCAAAGCTGCTTGACTGTCGGAGAAAATACACACCTCCGCCAGCTGACTCGGATGATAATTCAGCACCTTACATGCTTCTCTGATGCCAAAGACTTCCGCCTGGAAGATGCTGTTTCTGTTGCCTAGGCGATAGGAGAGAGATACTTCGAGTTCGTCCGAGTAGACCCCTGCTCCTACACCGCGATCCATCTTGGATCCGTCAGTATAGATTGCAGCTGCGTCTGCTCTCATTACCCTGTTCATATCCCCACTCCTTTCGCGTCGGGAATCTGACGTCGAAACTCTTCTTGAAATCCATTACTGGTGTTATGTAATCTGTTGATTTGTTAGTCTCTTGACCCTTCAGAATGTTAGTTAGTTACAATAGTTAATGTACTCATATGTAAAAGTAAGAAGCGGGTCATTTGAACGCCACAAAAAGTTTCCGCTTAGATAACTTCAAAGGCTTTTGAAAGTTTTCCAAAGCAAATAAGGGTTTGCAAATTGCTCTGGCCTTCCAAGCTGCATATATAAATATAAGTCATGACGAGATGTCTTGAGGGAAATCATATGCCAAGATTCCCTAATGTAATATGGAGCATAAAATAAATAAATTTCCTAATAACCTAAGGCGCACGACTAAGCAGTTAGTTAAAAATGAAATACAAAATGGAAAACCCCAGCTAAAAAAGTCAAGTAAAAGATAATAATTAGTTACTGCAGTCTAAATAGACTACGTGCTGAATTTTTCAACTTAAACAACAACATTAATTTAATAAATTAGAAATATAGTAGAAGTGACGTTATACTTTTTGAAGCGACTTTTTATTCTAAGAATAAAAAATTTTCAATGGGTTTTGAATTTTTTAAGAAAATTGTGAGATGGTAAAAGTGACTTAAAAAAATATAATTTTTTAATATGTAAGTAAAATTTTGATGAAAATTTAAAAAGCTTCAAAACATTTTTTAAATGGTCTAGCTGGATAAGTTACGGAAACCCAATGATGAAGTTCAATGAATTGTACATATTGTTAAAGAAATATTTTAAAAAAGACCTCGAATCATCTGTTCCATTTCAAATTCCACTTCATGCTAATAATATAACTCAATATTTATCTATGTTCAACAAGGCAAACAGAAATTTTGTAACATTGTAGTATAAATAAAGACCGAAACAAATAGTAAATAGAACAATTGGAAATACAATACAATTCATTTGAATAGTTATAGTAACAAAAACAAACTAAGCGGATAATGCAAATCATTGTTAAAAACAAAATCTCCTTAAAATCAACACCAATGCGCTTAAGTGCTTAAACAGCGGACACAAACACACATGCAAATATATGCTAAACACATAAGACACACACATATACAATATATATATGCATATATACATACACTTCAACGTACACACATATATGCACATGATAGCCCAGCGAACATTTAACGCAATGTTTATTTGTTTTATTCTGATTTAAACTTGTGTAACTCCAAAAAAAGCACCCTTTACAACAACAATATGGAAGAAATATGGAGGCGATCATAACTTTAATATCAATTTTCTTGAGTTTTATATTTTTCATAAATTAAGAAAAAAATATGTTTTTGGGATAGAGCTGGGATCGATCATAAATTTTCGAGAATCGGTCATTTTTACCGATTTTCACCAAAAAATCGATTTAATCGATTAATCGGACTAAAACAGCAGAAAATGTATACAAAATTCACGTAAATTTATTTACATAATTTAAAAGAACAAAAACAAAAATTCAAAACTTAATAAAAGAAAACAAAAAATTAATAATTGGATTGATTTAAAACTTAATAAGAGAACACTAATAATGAAGTCTCCGTTTATTTAAAAAATTAGAAAAACAAGCAAAAGCGTCCTCTGGCGGCTCTCAATATTAGAAATAGATGTGAAAAATGAGTTCCTCAGAGGAAAAATAACGTTTTTCGGTCTTGTAAATGAAAGAGGTCTTCGTCGATTTTTGAATATTAAAAAAAAATGGCATACGTAAAGTCGGGCGCGGACGACTTTGGGATACCCTGTACCACTAGCTTGCATTAAAATCTGGTTCCTTCACAAAAATCCAAAATCAGAAGAACTTTTAAGGAAAAATTTTTTTTTGACCGATCGTTCCTATGGGAGCTATATGATATAGTCAACCGATTTTGATCAAATTTGACACAGTGCTTTAATACTTTAAAAAAGATATGAATACCGAATTTAGTTCAAATATCTTTACAAACAACCGAAGCACATCGAATTTCGTATAAAAACCGTTTTTTTGGACCGATATGATGATATAGTCATCCGATTTGGATTAAATTTAGTACAGTGCTTAGGAACTATAAGAAACTTACGAATATCAAATTTGGTCCCAATATCTTAACAAACAAACGAAACACAACAAATTTTGTTAAAAAATCGATTTTTTGGAAGATCGGCCCTATGGGAGCTATATGATATTGTCAACCGATTTTGATCAAATTTGGCACATTGCTTAAGTGCTCTAAAAAATTTCCCAAAAACGCCAAATCTGGTTACGATATCTTTATTAAAAAACGAATTATTCATCTAAAACTTTTTTTTTTGTCCAGGTCGTCTCAAACACCCACATGGGAGCTATATAATTTATCCCCGATATTAAAAAAATAAAATAAACTTGTCTCCTATGGAATAATATAGGATCTAATGTGAAAGTTTGGTAACTCTAGCTCTTACCATCTCTGAGATCTAGGCGTCCAAACGGACAGACGGACGGACAAACGGTCATGGCTATATCGACTTCTCTATTCACCCTGATCATATTTTAGGCAACTTTGGGGTGTCTCCGACGACTCCTTCTATATGTTACATACATTTTCGGCTTGCAAAAACTTAATATACCCCTTGTACCATACGGTACAGGGTATAAGATGTTAACGACACGAAAACAGACTCAAAGAATCTACAAATCGCTGAGAGCCCCATAACCGTTTTTCTGCGTCTAAAAATTGATCCGCCCTAATGTGTATAACAAGAATCGATGCTCATTATCAGAAAAAAAGAATCGATTATATTGACTATAAATCGAATCGCTGCCCAGCTCTACTTTGGGATACCCTGAATAACTAACTTGCAATAAAATCCGGTGTATTGCTTAAGAACTCCAAAAGACATGTCTAATAAGGTTACAATATCTTCATAAACAATCAAAAACAGACGAATTTGGAACTAAAAATTTTTTTTGACCGATCGTTCCTTTGGGGGCTATATGATAAAAACAATCGAGTTTGATCAAATTTGATAACAGTGATTGGATACTTCAAAACACTTCTGATTGTCAAATTTGGTTCCAATATCTTTACAAACACACGAAATACATCTAACATCAAAAACTATTTGTTTTCTTCGAGGACCCCTATGGGAGCTACATTATATAGCCACGATATCAAAAAAATAAAATAAACTTGTCTCCTATGAAATAAGAAAGGATCTTATCTGAAAGTTTGGTTGATCTAGTTTTTACCATCTCTAAGATCTTGGCGTTCGTATGGACGGACAGAGGGACATGGGCATATTGACTTCTCTAGTCACCCTGATCATACTTTAGGCAACTTTGAGGGCTCCCCGACTATTCTTTCTGTATGTTACACACATTCTCGGCTTGCACCTACTCAATATACCCTATGTATTATAGGGTACAGGGTATAAATATTACCACTGCTTTATGTAAAGTACAGAGTTCACTCTAAGAGTATTTCTTCTTAAAAGTATATTTAAAGGTTGTCTAAGTGCAAAAACTGATTGCCAGACAGACATAGGGTCCTGATCTGACTTAATTTTTGATTTTGGAGGATCTGTCGATATTCTGCCTCTTTATCTTCTATATATAGTTAGCTTGCACAAACTTAAACTATCCTTTGTGCGCTAAGGTAGAGTATATATAAATATTGGTGTATAAGTTACGAAATTAAACAATTACTTGCCGACTTTAAATATTAGAATTCATTAAAGTCACTAAGTAACTAAACGGCCCTCGTAGTACACTAAAGATTTACTGAGCTAAGCAAATGCCTTCTGGTTTTGCAGAAAAATAACTTAGAAACTTTGCTGTCTAAACAAAGCTCAATGATCAATCGTAATCCGGGCTTTCAGCGGACACTAGCTGCTGAGAATCCAATCATCCAGACTTAACGCTTTCTTTCACGACTTCTGCAGAAGTTGGAGGAGTTAGAGATAGTGGAGGCACTGCCGTGGACTGTGTAGGACAAGGTTTCGTTTTCTCAAGTCACACTTCTTTAATGACTTATTCCATCTTTCAGAGAGAGCAAAAGCCTCTCGAGTTGCATTCAGTCCCCCAAATGGCTATGAATTTTATATTACATAGGAGACTTCTTTAGACTGAGTCTGAGAAGGGTGGTAAAAGGTCCACCCTAGCGGTACCACAACGGGTCTATTGTTGGCCGCCATAGCCTAACATAACCTACAAAATAAAACATTTACTCTTGCCGAGTTACAAGAATTGTAATTCAAAAAGTCCCTAAGTTACCAAACTGCCGTCGTAGTATGCTAAAGATTTATTGAGCTTAGCAAATGGTAATAAAATTGTTTGCTGGGTTAAGTCCAAATAAACAAAGGCACAAAACCACGTGCTCACAAATATTGTACATGTGTGTATGAGTGTATGAGTGTGTGTGTGTGTGTGTGGCTGACTACACACATGTATGCGTGTGATTAGATTTATGGAAGCAAAAAAGAAAAACAAAAACAATTGTACGACTATTGCAGGCGCAAACAGATTATCAGATAAAAGGCAGCCCAAAGTTGACGTTGATGGAATGCACACACACACATACACATACACGCACTGGCACACACACGCATGCAGTCAAAACACACGCACACACACACACAGACGCATTGTATACGCAACAATGTCAACAAGTTCGCCATTTTGTGGTTAGAGACGCCATTTTGTTGTCTAACGTTCATATTGCACACGTTTTAAGCAGCTTAAGCTTTTGGCCCAAATGCAGCACACAAATGCATAGACATAAGCGCTCGTCTAAAGCTGTTATCCTTCTATTATTGCCTTATGTTCTCTTATTCCTTTTTTTTTCCATTTTTTTTTGTTTAGTTTTCAGACTTAGCTCTGCACATTTTGCTAATTGCTTTCTGTCTACATTAAGGGATCAGGATTGGATTCTCTGCTGCTTCCAGTTTAGAGCTTTAGGCTGCCATAGACCATACGATTGGCTAACTAATTAGCTTCAAGTGAGGCGAAAATTTTCAAATCTACCACAGCAGTCATAACCAAAAATATCAACACTAATACCCATGCAAACACACAGCACGACATGTACTTACACACACACACACACACACACACACATTTGGGTACATATATACATATACATATATACGACTATGAATCCACAAGCTGGCTGACCTAAATTTACATATATTTCAATCAACTACCTAAACACTTTTGAATTCAATCACTAAAATTTCAGCTATACATACATACATGCACTCATATATATATACACAAATACACTCGCCAAAAATTGAGTGCTTTATAGGCACAAATACAAACAAGTGTAAATACAATGCGCTTCAATTGTATAGAAACGTAAGACATTTTAGCTTAATAGTATTTGTAAGCATATCTTTAAATCAAATTAGGCAAATTAAATTGAATTGGTTTTTGTAGTTTTTACGTGTATAAAATCAAGGGGGTTAGCCACCCCCAGTACCTGCTGTGTGCTTTCGTGTTTTGATTAACTTTATGCAGTGGCAATTATATTTAATTTTTTTGTACCAGTTTAATATATAGTATAAACAGGCCTTGATTTGTGATTTGATTTGGTAATTGGTTTGGCGACGCTCTGTTGATCACTTCTTTCAATAAAGCCATCAACTTGGGCTACAAATAAAAATATGTTTAATCCTGAACACCATCATCCTACCTAAGCAGCTAGGTCGGTTAGCAGTTGTTCTCAAGTCACCAAGTTATATTGTTGGAATGTAGTTTGTAAGCTTGAAATCGTAAATGACCTCTTGAGCTCTCAAATTAAAGGCATATAGT